>VYZV01013290.1:330360-357709 GCA_013401275.1 Pandion haliaetus | reverse complement strand
AGTTCCATTTGCTTTGAGATCAAGACAAGTAGCAACCTTTGCAAGCTTCATCTGCTATGGGTTTCTCTCCACCTTTCATCCAAGAAGTTTAAGATTAAAGCCCAGTAAGGGAACTTTGTATCTTCCTTTCAAGTCAGGTAGGATTAAGTGTAGGACAAGGAAAAGGGAGCCAAAGGGACAGTTCCACAGACAGTCACTTCTCACAGCTGCTTCCTCCATGTCCTTGAGAACATGAGAACTTTAGCGCTTACAAGAAAAATCTTAATTCTTACCCTAGATTTCTTGCTCTAGTTCTGTAGAGTGCTGCTGGTTCATTTATACATCTAATCCAGTTTAGTACTAAGAAAGCTTCCCCCCTCCCTCCCAGTACTATCTTAGAAGCCCTAAGGCTAATTTCCTCTCATTAGCCTTCCATACCTTCCACCTGTCATTTATCAGGTGTGTAGATACATACTCGGGGTAGAGAGAGCTAGCTAAGAAGTCTCTGTGCAACAGATAGAATAAAGCATACAAAAGAGAATAACTAGAAAAAGAGTAAGGTAAATAAAGGAGAGAAAAAATAATATTCCATCTAATTAGAGAAGATAACAAAGAGGCTAACCCTAAAGCCTGTCCCCAGCCAATGCTCATACAGAGCCATCTGAAACACGTCCCATGAGTGAGTACTCACTTTCCCACCTCCCCCAGCTGAGTCTGACCTCCTAAGCCCAAACAAGCCACAGCCATTCATTTCTATACTTCCTCTGGATGAGTCATTCAGCCCAGGTGAGTGTTGAAGTACACCTTCTTCACAGGCAGGCTGTTTGCATTTTCATTGAAGATGAACACCTGTATGGGGCTTAATTGCTATTAGTTGTAGTTATTCTTGCTATGTTAACCATCAGAGGGCTAAGGAGGAGAGGTATTCTGCTTGCTCTCTCTACAAATGACTTCCTAATACTTGGCTTTCAGTTACAGAGATAGTCTCTGCAATTACTGCCATATGGGGTAAAAAGTAGAACATGCTGATAGTGGGGGATAGGTTAAAAAATGATGCATTAGAAAGAGAAGAAGGTATGTGTGCTTGAACTGTGTAGGCTACAGGGCATGATTTGATATGTGTAAACAGGATGTTAGCTACAAAAGCTGTGGCAAAAATACAGTTTGACACTCTGATGTCTTTTTCACATCCTGGTCTAAAATCTTGACTTCTTTTTAGTACCTTACAAATCCTTACTCCCAGACTGAGATGTTTAATTTTCATCCTTTCTTTTATCAGATGTTTTCCTGGATGTAAAATCAGTATTTCTGGGTTAATGTGTTGTCCCTTCCTTATTTCTTTAGCTTTGGGGTCTGTTAGCAGGGCTCTCAACATCTTCCCGTTCAGCAGTTGCAGGGGTCCTTCGCTGGCCCTCACCAGGATATTGCTGGAATTTCATACCACTGTTACCTGTTGCCCCTGCAAAATTAGTCAAAGCTACTTGTGTACTGCCCTTGTATATAAGAGACACTTCCTCAGGAGTGGAGACAGGAAAACGGGGGAGGAACTGGGGTAGTGAGAGGGAGCAGGGGTCCATCCCTGTGGTGCGCTCGTCTGGATGTGGAGGAAGGAGATGAGGGAAGGGGGGAGGCATAGTTTATTGTGCTAAAGGGAAACAGAGAGGACATTCTGCCGGTGCTTATTGACACAAGCCTCGGCAGTGACTCCGGGCTTCCCCACAGGCTGTGAGTGATGGGCAGAACAGGCTGCTGCCTTGTTCGGTGGGATCTTGTGCAGACAGACTTCTTGTGGAGGGATGGATCCTCCTCGGGGAGCTGGTGAGAGGACAGAAATACAGGATCCTTTGGCTGACAGTCTACCTTCAGGGGACAGACGTTTTAGAAAGGCTACAACTATTAAATTAGGGGAATCTTCTGTAAGGAGCCACCTTTGAATTCTCCTCAAACCTAGCTGTTCCGGTGCTCAAAAGTAAGAGTTATTTCTGTTGGGGATGACCACATGGGACACATACAGCCTCAAGCTGACATCCATGACCAGTGTCCCCAGTGCCCAAGTGGACTCCTCTTGGCTGATGCTGTTCCTGGTTAGGAGTGACAGGAGTGGATTTCCAAGTAGAGCAGCTCAGGCACAAGGCAGAAAGTGGCTCATCCACATTTGCTGTTTTGATCTATGATCCAGTCCTGTGCAGGCTGCCTGTGAGGGCTGAGCCTGTTCAGGGGACCTAAATGTGAGTCATGGATGCAGCACATCCTTGGTGCATGCTGTGCCCTGGAAATACAGCCAGAGAGTGCTGTTGTTCATTTAACTGTAATTTAGGTAAGAATTTTTATTTTTATTCTCGGAAAAGCCCCCAGAAGAACCCTGTGTGCCCTGGAAGTATATTTTTCCCATCATGAACAATAAACATCCTGTTACAGATTGAAGAGGGGGTATGGAAATCTTTCTGCAGTTGGCTAAGGCAGAGAAACAAAGCATGATAGGAGTCGGTTCTTGCATTATCATAGGAGTTTCCCTGGAGTAAATGGCTTCTGCTGAATGGTTGGAAGACCAAATTGGACAGGTTTGGCTCTAGGTGCATGTGCACTTATATCTTGACAGGAAGAAGGGAAAAAGAGGGAGCATTTATATATTGATGAGCAAGCATAAAATACGTAGTGAGATAGAGAAGGATGGGAAGTTAATGAAATCAAGATAAAGGGGAAAAAATGTAGGAGAAAACACTTACTGTGGCACTGACTGGTGTTCAGGACTGTATTAATTAGCTAGTGCTAAAAGTAAGTGATGGGTATGTGGGTGAATGAGACATGGATTAGCTGGAACTTGCAGGAAAGGTTTTGCCATTAAGAGTTGTACTCCTCTGGCTGGGCAGGGATATTTGGAGGTGTGAGGAGCTCTGGTTACAGGTCATTGTGTGTGGGAAGGTTTCTACATTCAGCTTAAAGGGCCATTAATCAACAAGTCCAATCCCTTGTTTATCACAGATCATTGAGAATGGCAGCTCATTATCCAGTGGAGAAGCCTATAGTGGTTTGGTGGCCAAAGCATATTTTCCAGAGTTATCCAGTCTTGATTTTGAAGAGATGAAAAGGTGATCCACCTTTTCTCTTGGGAACTGAATGGTTAGTTGAACTACCCTTTTCAAATTTGCACCTATGATGCTTGTCCACGTTTTACAGGCGTTAGAAGCTATGGGGTGGCTTCTTAAGGGGACCTCAGGCAGGCAAAGGCAGGATGAGAGCAGCTGATGGCATGGAGAATTTTCTTGAAGGTGGAAAAATACAGACTGACTTTCAAGGAGGGATGTTGCTTTGCTAGAGGTAAACTTGGGTGCTGCCATCCCTGTGAACTTCAGCTGCGTGAATTAGGGCCAATAAGTATGTTGCTCTGCCAAGGTCTGGGCTAATTGTGGGAATGCCCGATGTTGTTAGCTGACCTTGAGGGAACCCAAGTCCCTTTAGAGTACCAGAGTGCTATAGGTATTTGAGATGTGGGGTAACTGAGGGTTTGCTATAACCAACTTGGAGCTCAAGAATGTGTTAAAACGTCACCTTAAAGCCACAGACATGTGGAGAAAACCCCATTGTATCAAAATTGCAGTTAGACGGGACAGTCAGTGAAGGTCAGTGGAATACAAAGCAAATACTGTGTACAGGAGAAAAAGCCCCATGTTTTCTGGCAGTATGAAACCAAGACCAGGGTGTTTGTTTATGGGCAGAGCCATTCGCAAACAGGGGAAGGCTGCAAGAAACTTTTCTGATGCATAGCAGGTGCTCCTCAAACATGAGCAAAGAAAGCGGCAACTGGGAGGACATCTTCTTCTGAACATTGTGAACTAACAGAAGACAAACAAGTTTCTAGGTCTGTAGGAAGCAGCAGAAAATCAGATTGCTGCACTGGAATAAGCCAAAGGTTTGAGCTACGTGATGTGGGGTATTTACCTGGGGCATCCAGGGGTCATGCAGTGGGAACACATGTGTGCAGGGAGTTGTGTAATGGACACAGGCCTGATCTTGAGCCAAAAAAAGCTGCAGAGCAAGGATGTTGAGAAGGGCTTTTCTGGGTGTGAGTGACAGGGTCATGACTCTTCCAGTGTGCTGCGTCCTACCCACCAAACAAATTTTGGCTAGTTATGGGTGCTTTATGCTGCAGTGTTTCACAACTGGATTTTTTACTTGCACAGGGAATATCAGTATTTCTAGGTAACTTTCCTAATAAGAGCAGGAAATCAAAATGCTTGCCAAGGAGGTGGAAGATGCAGTGAAATGAAAATTTCAGGAGAGTTTTGAGTTAGAAAAGTTGTGCTCAGTGTATTCAACCTAAGAAAAACTCTTAGATTTGACAGGATAACATTATTCTCATATAGACAACAGTTCCCAATGAAACATGCCAGTCTGCTGGGACTAGTAGTTTTGGAACTATTTTAGTTTCAGTGCTTTGGATAGGAAAAATAAATTTTAAAAAATGCAATTTGGAAATTTATGTTTTTCCTGCTTACTTGCACTAGGTGAGAATTTGGCTTAGACAGCAGGTCAGTGCCTGGTCTTATGGGGGATTTAGGACTGAGAGTCTCAGAGTACTGGACATATTTGAATTGAGGCCACTTGTAGCCTAAACTTTGAATCCAGTAGTGCTTTGCAGCTGCAGATAAGGATGAGGTCATATGCCAGATTGTGGTTTCTACAATACATCATTACAAGGATAATCACATCTGCAAGAAGGACTGTTAGCGTCATGCATTATTGAACGAGATCAGGTACTTGTATTTCTGAAATAAGTCCAAGACTGTGTAATTTGCCTGCTTATTAGTTTCCAGGGTGAAACTGCCAAGAGACCATTACCAGGAGTTATGTGAATTGACAGGGAAGGCTCAGAGGACAGTTTGAACCCTGTGATGGACAGGCAGAGATTTTGCAGTCACTGGGCTATCGGTCTACTTAAAAAATGATGGTCTACAGACATCCCATTTCTGGTGTATTTGCTATATCTTTTTCTTTCCTTGATTGCCTGATTTCCAAATGCAGCTACCTCTGATACTGACATTAAGGATCAAATCCAACTGGTTTAATTGGATGCTGTTCATTTAAGACAAACAATTTTGGTCCTGAGAGAATTTAATGTTTTAAAATTTCCACTCAGATATTTGGCGTCACTGGGGTATGTCTAGATGCCGGCAAACTCACTTTGTCATTCTGCTCAGCAGATGCAGACTCTTTTGCCTGCATTCACCCTGAACAGACATTGTATTGGCATATTAACTCCACTGTGAGCTTGAGACAGTGTGTGATGGCTTTCAGCATGGTACGCCCAGCTATATACTCACAGCCAGCATTTGTTTTGGAGCTGGCTCATTTCTAGGCAATTTGGAGCATAAAGGAAGTGTAAGACCACATCTGCTGGCAAATTCCATCTAGACATGCCCAAAGACAACTGTATTTCATAGATTGTGACACTGCAGTCTGAAAAGTAGGGTTTGGGATTTATTCTTTATACCAGGCATACAGAGGATAGCAGAGCAGGGAGACTGAAAATCGGATGCCCAGACTTAGGCAGTTGAAGCAAAACCTGCCAGAAAAGGCCAGTTGTACTGGCTGTTTCAGCTGTATGGACAACTTGAATCCTTCATAAAGAAGTCCTGAATTTTTTTTTCAGGCTGATTCCTGGCACTTCTTTCACATCAGGACTTCTAAGGCATCCTAGAGGGACCATTTCAAAATGGCTAGACTCTTTTCAGGAATGTAGTATTAAAATCCATCCTGTGGGTCCTAAATGAGTGGCTGGTGCTGCAGAAATTCATAGGGTTTATAATCCATAAAGAGCTCTCTGGTCCAGCCTTCTGCATGACTGGTGAGCCTTACTCAGGAATTAAGCCCATTGCTTCTTTTTGAGCTATAGCAGAGTTTTTGGAAGGACTGCAGCCTTGATTTGAAAGACTTTGCTAGAAGGAGAATGTGCCCTGGTTCCTGGGACAGCAGTGATGCCTTTGATCTCCCCTACTTCCTTCTCCTGGGAAGTTGCAGTTGTGACATTTGGTGTCTCACTAGAGTCTTAAACTATAGGTTCTTGGGAGCTGTTTTGTGGCCTGGGGGAGGGGTGGCATATGGAACAAATGTTCTGCATTCAATTGCTCCCCTGGGCTTCAATGCAGGCTCAGCACACTAGCAGATCTAGACAAAGGAACATGGTATTTCTAAATTTTGGGATTTGAAAAACTATTAAAGTCATTTTCCCACTATAATATACAAGAATTCTTGAAACAAAAATAAGTTCCTGTCTCTGCCACTTACCCAGAGCTTTAGAGATGCAATCAACCCAGCAGTCATTCCCTCACCAGAAATAAAAATATCCATGGTGGGGTTTTATTTCCTTCTTCTGGAGACCTGGGATAAGCAACACATGATTTGGTGCTGCTGACATCTGGCAGCATCGTTCCTATTTACTGTAAACACGAGTCATCGCCCATGGAGTGTTTTATTGCTTGTGGTTTCCATCTTGTTGTATGCGGCAATTATGCACATGGCGCAATCTTTCCATGTCAATAAAAATGTTTCATTCTCAGCAAGGAACATAAGAATAAACCCAGCAATTCTTATGGGCTACTGTGCTGAGTTAAATGGGATGTGATGGGGAAGAGCACTGCAGGGGGCTCAGTGCGGAGGGCAGGGTGGCTTTCTCCTCCAGGGTCACTAGGTGGGACTCGCAGGCTCAGGGGCAGTGGACAGAAGGTTGGTGTGAGCGATCACTTCTCCAGCCTGCAGCTGAGAAAAGGCCTCACAGCTTTTGTTTGCTTTGTTGGCAAAATGTTATGCAGTGGGATGCCTTGTGAGTGCGGCTAGAGACTTTCCTTCATGCTAATTTCTGTTTCTGTCTTTATAATTTTTTTTTCTGGTTATCCAGGAGTTTAGAAATGTTTCAGTAAAGGATTCACGAGAGAATCTTCAAAGGGGACCGCAGCCAGGGGAAAATCATAAGCATGAGTGGAAAAGTAGTGTTTTAAATCAGTATGAATGCTTGGGGGAAGTCACTTAGGCCCAAATCCACAAGTTGATTTAAGCCTCTTATTCCTGCTTAGGTGCTCTGCTTTCCCTTTGGAGTTAGATTTCTGAAGGTCTTTATGATAAAGCACTTCCCATTTCATTCTTCCCTTGGCTTATTGGGAAACTGAGTACAACGTTTGCCTGCTTTGGTGGGAGCACGAGGGCATTTGTCTGGGGCTCCAGACAGTGGGGCTAGTCGTAGCAAGTCATCCAGCCTCTCTACAGTTGCTGGGGAGGGACAGGCCCTTCTGGTGGGTGATTCATCTCCACAGAAGATAGGTGTCTAAGATATGTGGGATGAATCGCTCCCTGGAGGTGCCAGCCTCTCTCAACTGGCTGTCAATGGAGCCTAGCCAAAGAGTTTAGACTAGGCGCCTAAGTTTTAGGCAGCTAATGGTATGGGAGGCAAATTTCACCCCCAGGAACTTTGGGTGGAATTGAAGCTGTCTAAAAATGACAGTTGTGCAAGCAATAATAAACATTCTGTAGTTCCCCGTCTGGAATCTCCTTATAAACAGGGGCATGCAAATCAATTAGATAAAAATCTGAACATTTCTGAACCTCCTGCCCAAACTTGAACAGAATCTTCCCTTGGATTTTATGAAAATCACCTTCACTCTCCAGACTATATATATATCTCTTGTCCTGCCATACAAGCAACCTTCTCCTTGTTTCACCCAGGGATGAGGACGCAGGAGCTGTGGGTTGCTCTCGGAGCGTCTCATCTCTGTACATCCCTGACTTGGCCAGGATGGTGAGAGTCAGTGCTGGGAACCTTCTGGGAAGAGCCCAAAGATCACACTGTGGCATGATTCCTGGCTCAGTACTGCTGATCGAAGTGCTCCAGATAAGCTAAGATGTAGATAACCACCCCAACTCCTGAGTGCTTATCCAAACCAAACCTTTCAACATTTATCCACCTTGACTGTACATGACTTTGCCCTTAGCGACAGAGATTACACCCACTTTTTTCTTCTTCACTTCCAGCGGAGGAGCAAGAACCTACTTGAAGACGAATAAAACACCTTAGGCTTTTAGGTTCCCACACCTTTCTTCTTTCTTTTTCAGAAACTAGTCTGATTATGTATTCATTTCTCATTGTAGTCACTACCTGAGAAACTACAAATTCAGGTAGGGGTGCTAGGCAGCTTGTTGTGAAGGCAAGTGCTCCCTAGTCCTACTAGAATGGGTGGGTGTGTGTCCTGGTTTCAGCTGGGATAGAGTTAATTGTCTTCCTAGTAGCTGGTATAGTGCTATGTTTTTGAGCTAGGTATGAGAAGAATGTTGGTAACACTGACGTTTTCAGTTGTTGCTAAGTAATGTTTAGTCTAAAGTCCAGGATTTTTCAGCTTCTGATGCCCAACCAGCAAGAAGGCTGGAGGGGCACAAGATGTTGGGAGGGGACACAGCCAGGGCAGCTGACCCAAAGTGGCCAAAGGGGTATTCCATACCATGTGACATCATGTCTACTATATAAATGGGGGGAGTGGGGCTGGGGGGGATTGCTGCTTGGGGACTAACTGGGTGTTGATCGGCAATCGTGCAAGGTGGTGAGCAATTGCACTGTGCATCATTTGTATATTCCAATCCTTTTATTATTACTGTTGTCATTTTATTAGTGTTATCACTATTAGTTTCTTCTTTTCTGTTCTATTAAACTGTTCTTACCTCAACCCACGCATTTTACTTCTTTTCCTGATTTTCTCCCCCATCCCACTGGGTTTGGGGGGAAATGAGTGAGTGGCTGCATGGTGCTTAGTTGCTGGCTGGGGTTAAACCATGACAGTAGGCCAGGACACATAGGTCTCACTTTCATCAGCATCAGTTAACAGTTGCTCTCAGGGATGGGACTGTAGGCTTATGGTACCTGCCCTTGTCTGATGTGCCTTGATTCTACCAGCTGCCTATGAATGGGAGGATTTTATTTATTTGTTATTTATTATTTTTCATTTTCCCATCTAACCTTGAATGTTTTGTTGGTCCTGGGTTTTTTTCCCTCTTTCTCTTCAACCCCTGGAGATAAGAGAATAGAAGTGACCCCATCCATTGCTCCCTTTCGTGTCATAAAAATGCTTAAGTGCCTTGTGGCTGTGTCTCGCTCATGTACTCAGGGTAAAACCAGCATTTGACTTAGGGTCAGGAAGAATTTTTCCCCAAGTTAAACTGGTAGAAGCCATTCTTATCCTTCTTTTTTTGTGTGTTTCCTAAGTAGCATGGGGTATGGGCGACTTTCTCTGACCAGTAGGCATTATCGCCTAACAAATTACCTGTTCTTGCAGGGACTTAGGGTTTCTTCTTTCTGCCTGTAGCACATTGTATTTTTTTGTGGCTTTTGGTTTTTCAAATTAAAGATTTTAAGTTGTTATAGATTACATGGAAGTGTTTTGTGGCTTGTGGTGTGTAGAGTTATGTGGAGTCAAGTTTGGTGGACCTTTCTGAATAAATGTTGTTATACATTGACTGCGAGGAGCTGCATGTGATGAACCAGGAGATTTCTATGTTTGAGTCCAGGGGTTCTTTGGTTTCTCCATTCATTTGGGCACATACAAGTAAATGTTACTGCACTTTCTTTCAAAAACTGCCTTAATCTTTATATTTATGGGGAATTCAAACTGTCCAGAGGTGCTAACTCTCCAGGCAGCCTTAGACATTCATATTCTCTCATTCGTTATTCATAGATCAAGCAACTCATTGGCAACGGTATAAGAAGCTTCAGTTCTTACCTGGAAGGCCACCTCTGAAAAGAGGCCTTTCTTTTCCGACGTATCTCTCCCCTCAGCCTTTCCGTTAGGGAGGACTGGGCCAAGAACACAATTTTTTGCACAGAGAACTGAAATAAAAGTAGTTATACTCATAGAAAAAGATAGTTTTATTTATTAAGAAATAAAAAATGTATGTTGGATGTGTTCTGTGTATATGGTAAATACTGAAAAGCTTCTATTCTACACCCCCCTTCCCCCTTTTCCTTTACAATAAATATCCTTGTTTCAGTCCCTTTTTTGATAGATGGGACAATTCTGACACAAAGTATTTATTTTAATCCCATGAAGTGTTAATTTTTGACAAAACCCCCAGTTTTCATCAAACATATTTTGATTAAAAACATTTCAGCTATCCTTACTGTCAAGACTCCAGGCACAGATGCTAATTGGTATAAATTGTAGCATGAATGTGTATGCACAGCATCTTATTTCCTGGAATCCTTTGAATGGAAAACCTTCGAGCACTAGTGATGTGACCTACATTCGACCACAGTATCTAGAAACAGTGGGTCCATATCGTGTGAGTTATTCAAGTTTGGCTATGTTTACTTTTTAAATACTGAAACAGTTTTCTGAGTATATGAAAACTCTCACTGGCAGAACATGCTGAAATACATATGAGTATTAGAATCATGGACATACACCTTAAAAATAATAATTTAAGTGCAATTGCATGTTTTGTTTTGGTTTTCCTCAGAAATAAGACCAGACACACCCAGAGAGGTTAAAGAGGGAAGGTATAAAGAACATTTACAGTAACAGTATAAAAAATATGACTAGTTCTCTCCTGGGCCACGGGTTGGGTTGGAGGAGCGCCCTGGGGGTCTCTAATCCAACTTCTTGCTCAAAGCAGGGCTAACTTCAAAGTCAGGTCTGGTTGCTCAGAGCCTGGTCCAGATGACGTTTGGAAATCTGCAGGGAGAGATTTGACAAGGACCTCTCTGGACGCCTGTTCCAGTGCTGGACCACTCTCCCTGTGAACATTTTTTTTTCCGATACCCTGTTGCAACCTACCTTGTGCTATCTGTGTCCATTGCCTTTTGTCATTTTTTCCAGGCACCTCTGAAAAGCCCTCAATTCCCATCTTCCCTATAACCCCTTTCTAGGCAGTGGTTAGCGCTCTCCCTTGACCTTTGCTTCTGAGCACTCAACTAAGAAATATATTTAAAAATCTCACTGGAGTACCCTGTACTGGTTTAAAAAAAACCCTGAAAAACCCAAACACAACTTATTAAATAGCACTGGCAGTTTTATCAGTAATTTCCAGGAGAGCACAGTTATCCCAATAGTATATCCTTTCATGAGTCCACTGCATGTTTTTAATGTACTTTCCAAACCAAAAAAAGGTTAAATGCACCCTAATACTCATCCTAACCAAAAAAAGTTCTGAGCTCTCTAAGCTGTGACCTCCAAGGGTAATATTTGCAAAACAAAACTGTCTGACCAGAGATGCTAGGTGTTGGTAAATGTTAGTGGTCAGTTGGCTGTGCAGGCATTGGCCACATCTCTCTCCTAGGCAGTTTTGGTTTCAGGAAACTTGCTTGAGTTGCTGTCTTACGAATGACAACAGAATGAGAGCTTTTGGAAGCCAACCTTCCCCTTTTTCTGGGGACAAACTTGCAGAAAACAAACACACACTTGGGTCTGTGTATGGAAAATATGTATGGCACTCAAGCACTTGTGAGATTGCTTCAGCAAGGGGAACCTAACCAGGCCAGCCAGATGCTTGAACAGACGTGGGAGGTTGGTGGGTGGGAATGTTTACCCACTTGGCATATGGTACTGCAGTATGTCTGCATTTTTATATGTGTATCTTCTCTATGCAGACTTCACTCTTCTGCCCTGAGCACTCAGGAGCAGTTCCTCTTCGGGTGTATGTGTCTACAAGCCCCAAGGAAATCAGCTGGGAACTTGCCCTAATATTTTCCATTGTCTTTCCATGGGGTAAGACCAACTCTTTCCTAGGTATAAAATTATAAGCATTGAGGAGTGCTTAGGTACTCAGGAAAGCTAAAAATGGCCTCCTCAAGTGCAGCTGGATGGTGGTCAGAAGGATCTATTTTTACTTGATTTGCATTTGCACAGAGGCATCCATGCATGACATTCTGTTGTTCCTGGAGTTTTTCAAGCATATGGTAAATAGAGTTTCAATGGGTTGGAACCTATTGCTTCAGGAAATGTTGTTACAAATTGTTTTTCCAGTGCAGTGCATTGAGGGTTTTTCATGCCACCCCTAACATATGCTGTGAAATCCAAGTGGTCTCCAGAAGGGAGTGGCCAAGAGGTTTTGAGGCGATGTGAAACCCATTAGGCTTGCAGAGAAAGTGGTAAAAGCATCACAAAAACATATCAGAGTGTAGAAAAGCAGGGGCTTTCACTCAGAATGCAGTGAAACCGTGTTTCTCTAACTAGATTAGTTTACATCTTGTGGTATATAGAGAAATAAAAATTACTTAGATTGCAATAAACCATGTTTTTCTAACTAAATAGATTGGCTTACATTTTGTGGCTGGGGGAAAAATGTTGATTAAGAGCCTTTTTTTTTAGTCCCACATGCCAGGCTGGATTTCAGATGCCTGTGTTGTTTAGTGATAATCATTGGCTATAGCTGTCTTTGGAACACCTTCTTTTTTGGCTAGCTGTTCTCCTTGGATGCTTATGAACAGAAGTTGCCCATAAACAACTATGGACAAAGCATATTTTTCTTTAACAATCACTCTTCTCCATTACAGCTGTTCTCCATCTCTCTTGGACCTTGGCCTCACAGGAACCTTTCTATTATGTAGGGCATCTCTTGACCAGGAGATCCTCTTTCTTCTACATCAAGAGTTCTCATGTATTTTGCCTGGAAAAACTTTATATCTGTTTCAAGAATCTCTTTCACGCAGTGTACCCTTTATGATGGCAAGGTCTCATCCAGTTTTTCTCCCCCCCCCAAAGAAACCCCCAAACAACTAATGTATATGGGCAGAGATCCAAGGGTTCCAGTGTGTTTTCCATTTATACCAGCTGGCAGATCTCATTTAGTGAGTTGAAAACATGAGAAATTGAGCTGAATGCCCAGCACAGTAAACTGTCATAGGTAGCACTAATTTGATGGAAAAGAGGGATGGATTTGTTGCGTATGGGAGACGTGCAGAGAGCTTGAACAAAAATAGTGTCTTACTTCATGGAAAACCTCTAAATCCACAGTGCTGGGATAGGATTTGAAGGATGAGATCAAGACATCAAACTTTGATTGAAATTTTTTTTTGGAAAAAAAAATTGTATCTCCCCCTTCTGCTAGACTAAAGCATCCATCAGCTTTTGTGGCATCACACTTATGACCTGGGTTTGGAGGAAGGCAGACAGTGGATTGTTAGAGAATTACAGTTCTGATTCAGATCATACTCTCTGTTAACTGTGTACTACAGAAATCCTTGCTTTTTCCTCTGAAGCAGCTGATACTGCCTGGGACAAGATACTGGCTGGATTTAGAGGCACCACTGCTGTGAAATTATCTTTCAATTCCTGTGTTTCCACTGGTTAGAAAAAAAACACAGTCCTCTCCTACACGTATGCAGACTCAGAAATAATTACCTTCTGGCAAGTTGTGGTGCCTCCAAATTGTTCTTTGTAGCTTGCTGAAATGCTGTCTTCTGGGAGTCAGCTTCACATAGACAAGGTATGCACTGCACATTAGCATCTGTTGAACACAGTAAGATGGGTAGAGACTAGTCAAATTCGTGAAAGTCAGAAAACCGGGTACTCAGTTTATACCCGAAATAAATTGCAGGCAGAGTAAACCTGGCACAGCAAGATATCTCTGTGTGGATGAAATAATTAAACAAAACAGGAGAATCTATCTACCTTGAAAGCCTGCTAGAGGCAAATCAAAAGCAGATGGAAGGCATTTAGAAGAAATTCAGGCTGGCTGAATTGCATTCAGGCAGATAAAAGACTTTGCTAAAGAATACATCTTCCACTTAACACAGAGAGGAAGTCCTACAACTCATGTGGGCTTCAAGTGATGACATATGGTTCAAGTATCGTGGTCCTCTTCTGAGAAAACAGCACAAAGGCTTGTCACCACCCCGGTGAAACATTCAGAAGGCTGCGACAGGGCTGAGTCTGTTCTCTTGAAGCAGAAAGCAGAGCCAAGCACTCTGATGACAACAGATGAACAGAGCTGAATTTTTTTTTTAAGGAAACCAGCTTGTAATTAGAGGCCTTGAACCCCTCACCCGTAAAGGATTTGTCCTTATATTGCATAAATATCAAGCAGGTATTTCAACTTCTTGAAATCTATCTGTCATCTCCGAGTTTAATGAAGGAAGAATTGGCTGTGGATGTCTTCAGATTCCTGTTTCTTGGTGTGAAACTGCCTCCTTCATAAACACGCACAGCAAAATAAACCACATCTATGAGTAAATCTTTTTTCTTTTATGCATTGCTTTTGTGAGACTGTAAAAAGTATGTGTCCTCTTGTTACAGTTGAAAATTAACTCTTCTGTGTGTGTGAACCACTTTTGGGTTCACTGTGATTAACAGCAATTCTCTTTGTTAAAATAGCAAAGTTTGTGACACTTGCAAGATGCTTGTAGATAACCACTTTGAGATTTGAAGTGACACCTGCTGGTGTTGAAATTCAAGCCAAAATGTGACAATCATCTCATCACAGTGCAGAATTGCAGTATGTGAGTCACAAGAGGTACCCATTGAAAAATCTCAACTTTTAAAGATAAAATGAACCCCAAAACTGCCTGTAATCAAGCCTCTCCCCCCATTATTCCTGGCCTAATTACTAAGAAAAAAATTGTAAGTACACGTAAGGCAGTTGAGGGTGTGTGTTAGTCAGCCAAAAAATAAACAGGGAAATTAATTAAAATAAAATGATTCATTATAAATTATTCTCCCAGCTACATTCATAATGATGTGAGAAATATTCCAAATGCTATTAGAAAAGCACTCCCTCCGCCCCTAGTATTTCTGGCACCTCTAGAAACAGCAAGTGCTGAAACTCCCACGTGAGGGATGTTTCCTGTGAGCTGTACTGCCAGATTGTACCTGTATTTTTGGACAAGGATTTGAACATTTGCCTGCTTATGGAAAAAGAGCCTGAAGCCTGAACTTTCTGAGGGTAGCTGTTACCAGGTGGATCCCCACATTTCTGTGCTGGGGCCAGACACAGGTAGTTAATAGGAAGAAATGCGAAGCGATGCCTAGGAAAAGTGAAATGTGAGCTAAGGCTGTTGCTCAGGATGGGGCCCTGGAGAACTGTGATGGGATGGTTGTAACCCTGCTTAACTCCGGGAGATCAGAAGAGTCCTTGCATTGATTTGACCTCTGGCTTTTTTAAAGGGCAGTGACTTCTTCCTTTCCCGTTGGGCTTTCAGCTATGCAGCACAGCTCATCACATCAAGCCCTTCTACTTGTTCACTGTAAAAAACAAAACATGCCTCCTCCCCTCCCGAAAAAACCAACCCACCCCTCCACCCCCCCACCCAGTAACTGTCAGGGTCTTCTAAGGTGCTGCGAGTGAGTGTGTTTGTCTGTCTGTCTGTTACACATGTGTTTAATTCACATATTTTCTACTGGAAGGGATGTGAAAGTGTGAGTTTAGAATTTGAAACAGAACGTTTGGGGTTATAAAAATTTAGCTTGGCTCAGAAAGCCTGTGTGTAAGCAAAGACTTAATTGACTTCTGCTGCCTCCAATGGGTCTCTGCCAGTCATTCAGGCTAGATCGACGGGCTGTCACGTAATCTCTGCATTGGGGGAGTTGGACCAACAGTTCCACAAACTGGGCATTTATTTTAGGCATCCCAAGGGGATCCTGGAAGACCAGCCCCCAGATCTGTTGCCTTTCTTGGGACATTCTTTGTGAGAAAGACGTTCACCTGCTCTGCCTTCATGACTTTGTTGCCATTGTTTAATTTGAAGCCATTGCTTTGCCTTGCCCCTTTTTTCTTTTGCTGTTGTGTCTTGCAATCTCCTTTCTTAAACTGCTAAATAAACACTACAACCGTGGTAGAACTTCCTGAAGAGCGAGCCTACCAAGTAAGTGCTATAGAAGGAGAGGTTTGCAGTACTGCTGGAGGTGGAAAACAGTGCCTGGTAACTTCACATCGACTTAAGCAACAAAAAGGAATTCAGCAGAGAAGCCTGTTGAATTCATATGGGAAGTTTTATAATACCCCAGAACTGTTTAGCAATACCTTTCCAGAGTCCTTTTCTGCTTAAGGTAGTCTTCATGTCCTCAAGCTCCTCAGACCTTCTGGTCCTGCATTAGTACTGTCAAACTCCTAAATCCCTCCCTGCAGGAAGAGTGTAAGAAGCAGTTTCAAGCCAAGCTCGAGGTCTGGTCTGGGCTGTGTATCTGGAGAGGAATCCCTCTACATTTGCTGCAGCAGTTTTGCCATTCACTGAAGCACAGTGTTCATTGAAAAACAATGTTCTAGCAAAACACTAAAGGGGAAGTTTTATTCTTTCATTTGTTTAAGACCAGGGATTTGGCCTGGGAATTTTGTTAATTGAAATATTGAAGGAAAGTCTGTCTGGCCCCATCTTTGTAGTATCTGAACTCTTTCCAAGTTTTTGAGGGTGGGGTTGCAAACTCAGTCTTCTCAGGCCCTTTCTAATTTCTCACCCTAAAAGTGGTATGACAGTATTTTTTGCTGTGTCTCCACTGGCATAATGGGGCATGTTTTTACCCAGTGGTAACTCATACATTGTAGTTATGTGCAATAAAAATACAGCAGTGCATTGCAGCAGTGTAACTAACTCCTGAAGATCAGACAGGGATGCTCAGAGTGCAGAACTCATCATCTCATAGGGGAACGTGGCAAACAGCCTGGTCTTAGGTTAGGGTTTTTCAGAGATATGTATTATCTGTTAAAAATCTCAAAGTACCTTAATATAGTATCACAATCTGTTGAAGGGTAAAATTTTTATCACTGTTATCCCACGTTGTAAGGAAAGCCTTAGTTGGTATATAGCACTTGAAAATTGTGTATGAAAAATGTATCATATACGTGTGAAGAAGTGATCAGAGGGAAGTAGAAGGGGGAACTTCTATATTTAATCTTGAAAATGGCAAAAGTTGATGCCATCTTTTCTGGGAGTACAGATGATAAAAAAATGCTCATTTACTTATTGTGGAAGATATTGTATCATTTCTATTTACTCTAAAATGTTGCTATTTAAATTGAGTTATTGTTTTGGTTTTCAGTTTACTTTTCAGTTAAAAAGGGGCCTTCTACTTTCTTTTCTTTTAAAATAATTTGATTTCTAAGAATCAAAGAATTCTAATCAGAATTAGAAAATTTCTCCTTCATTGCTGATTTGAATTGTCACAGTAACTTTTTCACAGTGTATGAGTTCTGGTGAGAAATGCCCCTTTTCATTTAAATATTTCAGTGAAAATAGATTGCCTAGTTCCTCCTAGGCTCATCTGTGTTTGTGCCAGGTGTAATTTAATGATCACCAGATTGCTAGATACCTAAGATAACTGGAATGGGATTTTTTTTTTTTTAAAGCTACTAGGGGAGTTTGTTACACAATTTCTGTGAAATTAATGAGAAAAATGTGGACTTTGAAAAGCGCAAACACCAGTTTCCCTGCGCTTTATTTTGTCACTTGGTGGGAGGGATGTAGCCTTGATTTACTCGTACTGGAAAGGTGCTTATGTTGCACAAAGAGGGCTTCCCAATCCAAAATTAGACAAGAACAGCCAAAACAACTGTAGGAAAAGAAAAATCTGCTTGGTCAGGAAATAAGGAGGCATTCACTTCTCATTTCGCTAGTTAGTAAGGATATTTTAGGTGCATTCCAGCAGGGAAATCCTCTCCTGCAAACATGAATCTCAGGCGAGGTTCCTCAAGGTCCCATGAACCTCTCAGCAAACCAGAGTCCATTTGGTCTCTCGAGTGCTGAAATGAGCTTGACCTGCAGTTGGCCTGGAATGAGTTACGTCTCCAGCTGGAAACCATGCGAAGGGTTATGGTTTCATATGGCTAGATATGACTCTAATCCCAGCAGGATTGCTTAGGCTGAAATCAGCAACTGAAGATGTTTCCTCCAAACCACCTTCCAGTGCTTCCTGAACCTCATCCATCACTGTTTAGGCATAACAGCACTTAATGCAGTAAATTAGTGACCTTAATGAAGAACAGAGATTCAGTTTGATATCATTTGATACAATTTTTGTTGGTACAAGTCAGCTTGATTAATTTGACTGAATTTAACCAGAGTTAACCTCCCTCGGAGGCTGCAATGATAAATCAGAAGAATAGATGATCCCATACGTAGAGTTCTCCAGCTTAGGAAGGTGAGAGTGGGTAAACCTGACTTGCCCATGGTGAAAGTCAGTAAGTGTGCATTTATACTGCGTTGCATCACTGGATTCCTTCTGGTCCTGTGCATAATATTCATATGAATATCTGTGCTGTCTGTGAATGGAACAAAAGCCCATCCGCATCTTCAAGTGGAGACAGAACAAGTAGTAAGTGCAACCATGTTTAAAGTGTCACAGATCACTGAGATAAGTGAAGCTGCAGGTAGCAAACATGCAGTGTAATGGAGGCAGGGCTAAAGCTATGTGGGAACCAGCATAGGAAACGTGGGCTAAAAGCAACAGTCATCAGGAAATGAATCTGGAAATTATTGTTGAAACGGCCCAGGGCAAAGCTGCAGAACAGAAATGACCGCTGACCGCTAAGGGTAAATTGTAAGAGCTGGAATGGGTAAGCAGAAGAACATACATAGTTTGGAGATCAGAATCTTGTATTTGCTCTGCCTCATAATGCAAGGAGAAGGGGACTTTGATTAGAATAGGAAGGTGATGAAAGAAATGCTAACAAAAGAGTACTTCTTCACAGGGTATGTAATTAAAAAGGGGAGCTCGTTGCTTCAAGGTGTCTTTGAGATCAGGAACTTAGCAGGAATTAAAAACAAACAAATGCAAAACCCCCGAACCTGTGATATTTCCATGGATAACATGAATACACAGTTTTGTCAACAGTTTTGCTTCAGTGCATAAATTCACCTCTGACTCATCAGGGTTAATACTCTGTTCTTCTGAGAAGTATACTTGAACTGCTTACTGCTCACAGTTTTTCTCTGGAAGTGCTGGCATCACCAGGAGTCAGGCACAAAACAGGGGACTAGGCTGACTACTGATGTAATGCAGTATCCCTGGGTGATGCTTTTAAGGCGTCTGGCTCTCAGTCTGTCCTCGTAAGGAACATTGTTCCGACTGGGGGCTGCTGGACCACAGACAAACATTATTTCTTTTGGAAGCAGTTGTCTGGGATAATGAGGTGATAGACAGTCTCCATGAGGAATGCTTAAAGGATGTTAATCTCACCTAGTGAGAAGGGACTGCAGAACTGTGGCACATATCGCGTAATTAAATAGCTCATTGCTACAGGATATTGTGGAGGCCAAGAGTACAGATGGATTTGAGAGGGGAGTAGACACGTTCATAGAAGGTAAGTCTGTGAGTAGCTCCTAGTCCTGATGCGACCTCCAGTTCAGGCAGTCCTTGAAGTGATGATTTCCAGACACCAGGAGGATGTGCCATGGGAAGTGACCATTTTCTATGTGACTTTTTCTTTTATACTCTTTCCCTTTCAGTCACCATGGAAGACAGAATAGTTAACTAGACAGATATAGACTCTGATTCTTCTTTTGGTTTTATCTTTATATACTTAAGAGGACTTGGAAATTCTTGAAGGGCAGATGAATCACGTTGGCAGGGGGTTCAGAAATCAGAGGATAGTCTGAAAACCCTGGGAAGCTAGACGGGAATAAGGCAGACATATTATGCTCAAAGAGCACTTAAGCATATGGAATAAGTTACTGGGAAATGACAAGCAATGTAAAGACATTACACTAAGACTTTAAGATGATACTTTAAGGCGATACGTTCTAAGTTCAAGGGACACCTCCATCTCTCCTTTGAGGAGGGGCTTGGGAAAAGAGCAGCCTTACAGAAAGGAGTAGGATTAAGAAGATTGCTGGGAAATGGCAGGCAGATCATGCTGGATGCCCTTTCCCTGTTCCTAAAATTTCTACCGTTCTCATGAGAGGAAGAGAAAATAAACCGAGGAATGGTAACGCTCGGGGTTACACAATCAGGGTCGGAGGCTGCTGACCTTGCCGCTAATGGTTTATGGGCAGCCACAGGCGTCCGCCGCTGCCCTGTGTTTTTGTTACACATTATCTAGCACTTGCCAAATGACTCGGTCCCAATATGCAGGAAATTACTTGAGAGCTATATTTAGCAAGATGAGCCCATATCTTGATTTGGCTGGAAGCTGAGACAGATTGTATTAATCTAGGGGAAAGACGGAGTGTGTGGGGTCCCGGCAGAACATTTTCCCCCAAGTTTCCTGAGGTCCTTTGACCCTCCTGGGGTTTCTGTTGTGGACCAGCCTGAGGGCCATCACAGTGAAGGCTGAAGAAAAGGGGGTTTATGGGCTCCTGGTGCTGCATGTTGCAGCACAGCCCAAGGTAGCTGCTCTCACCTCTGCCACACAGCGAGGACAGCTGCGGTGCAAGTGAATCTTCCTGAGGGACCACAGGGTGGGCTCCATCCTTCTGTGGTGGCCCCAGGGCTGCGACCTCAGCCAGCTCCTCTGCCTGAGGCTGGACATGATCCACCCGTCAAGCACGATGCTTCCCAGCACTCTTCCCACCTCAAGCTCCCTCACAAGCTCCCTGGCTCTCACGCAGCTCTGGTTGCTCACCCTCTTTCCCACCAGAAACTGGGATTAGGAGGTGAGGTGGAGGTTCCTCCTCTGGGTGGTCACCACTCAGAAAAAGACGGCTAAAAGTCACGTTCTCCAAGAGCAACGCTTGTCCCTCCTTGTCCCACCTGGTGGTGCACCAGCCAGGTCTTCTGTCACAGGGCAGGCTGTGGCACTGGCTCACAGGAGAGAATACATCTGCAAGGCTTGAAATCTGAACGTGGAGGATTTCTTTCTGGGTTCCCACCTCTCTGAAGCTGTGCAGGGAGGCCCTCCCTGTGCTTACCTGCCTTTCATGCAGTTGTCTTCTTGGAGGTGTGTGGGGAGTTGTTTGCGACGGGCCTGTTTCACAGCCCACGAAATCAGATTGGGTTTGGATCAGACCCCGTAAGGGGTTTGTATTGTATTTCAGCGTGCAGGAACACAAAAGAGCAGAGTCTGGTTATTTGCTCAATAATTAGCAGCTCCGTCCCCTAAGGGGACATAGATCAGTGCTGGGATGAGTCTCTAACTGAAGTGCCTGACGTTCCCCTGCAGCTACCGCACAGCAGCCAGGTGTTGTGGGAAGGAGGGATTTTATCAGCACTATGCACCATTAATGAGTATTTACTGTGCCGTAAGCTTTCAGTGAGCTATGCTAGTTACAGGCTCATGTGAGGCAAGGAACACGATCTCTGGGCAAATGCAGAGCTCTGAATTTCCGTTTAACATAGTAAGGTGCTTTGCGTCACCTAAATACACAATGGAAGGTATCTGACAGGAAAGAAATGACGGTGAATACTCAGTGAGACATCTCCCAGGGAGAAATGCTAAAAGAAAGCTTTTAGCTTAAAGAGTCAGTTTGAAATGTCACCAGTTCTTTCCCATCATTTTGTATTTTCATTATAGAGTCGGTTTGCTGATCTGAAAAACAGGAGATAGTGTCATGCAAATTGAACGGTCCACCGAGAAGGTGGGCAGTGAGGTTGCTGTGCCGTGGGTATGGCTGCAGCAAAGCCCCCAAGGTCTTGCACAGCATCCTCCATGATGTGGAGGTGTGTTCCTGTCAGTGGAGCCAGGCCTCAGGGGAGGAGGACTGTGTGGGGTTCCTCATGGTCAAAAGCTTCTCTCATTTGGGGCAAGTAAATGATAGTCTGTCTTTGCTGCAGGTCTGAGATCTTGTGAGCTGTTCAGGTTGTGTGAGATGATTGTCTTCATTCAAAGCATTTGGGCTTCTGACATCTGCCCTTTCAACTGGGCAGTGCCGCAACTGAGTTGCATTACTTTATTTCTTGTAGGCAATTGTAGCATTCAGTGCAGTCATGGCATTTTGAAAGCTAGCAGTGCTAGAACATGGATGGCTATTGGCATGCCTCTGATGCCAACTCACAGAGAGCCAGTCCTGTCTCCTATTGTCAAAAACATACCCTTGGTTTCAGCATTCATCACCATTTGTCTCTCATAATTGTATTTTCCTGAGTACTAGAAATTAAATCAACAGTGACAGAGTATTTATGGCTCAGAAATATTCTGGATGATTTCTAGAGAAGCTGTTTCCAGTTTGGTTATTTATGTTCTTTTATCGTGGATTTTATAGTGGGAATAGGGAACTAAACAGCAAAAACCATATGAAATTTGCTGAACGATTTCCTCCTTGAGCCAAACATACATTTACTGTAGACAAAGAGATGCCAGTGTGAGTGCACGCGCAGTTCAGAGCATCCAGACCCTGGCCAGTGCTTCAGCTCCTACCATCAGTCTGCAGAGAGGTGCAGGCTGGTTGCTGAGCTCACCTGGCATGTTTTCTTCATCTGGACGTTGCCATCATTCCCCGGAGAGAGGCTGGGGCTGGTCTGGTAGGAAAGGTGGGATTCGCTTGGGCGAACCACTTTGATCTGCTCCCTGCCATCAGTCTCACTCATGTATGGGCATTGCAGATGAAGTTTGTCAGGGGGTCTGACTGCTCTCCCACTGGGAGCACCGTGGAGCCAGGCTTTTCCGTGCTAGTCAGTGTGAAAACTGAAATGTCTAAATTTCCAGTGAAACAAAAAATTAGAAGAATGCATTCAGGAAATTGAGAAGTGAACTTGTCAGGCCCATTTCCGTGATGTCAAATTGTTTAAGACTGACTCGCCTCTCGCACTGTCCCACTCTCTTCTTGTCCATAAGGCAGTTGAAATAAAGCACTTTGCTTTGCTGAAATCAAAGATTTTGATAATTTTCCTTGCTAGAAATTTTGCCAATATCAGCATACTTCTGAGAAACGTTCTTGTATTGGTATTTTCTCATATAAAACTGTTCCTTATGCAAAACTGACTATTCTTAGTGATAAGATCTTTTTACAGTTCCTATCCTGGTCTCAGCTCTAGCCTCCCTGTGTTACTGTAAATTTTTATCACATGCTATAAATAAATAGTAATCATGTACAGAAGGAGTCTTGATTTTGTAAGGGTGTGTCATGATCTAGCCATGATGATGACGTATTGCCAGTTGAACTGATGACCCTGTTACTGATTGTAGTTTTGCACATGGCTTAGATCAGGGTTAGGGATATGAGTGGCTAGCCTTCCTGCAGGATCCCCAGATTTTCTACATGGCCATGAGCCACAGGACATATTACGTATCTCAGAGAGCTGAGGGAAGGAGTGGCTGCTGGGCTTGCTTAGCAGCAGGCAGAGGCAGCGTTGTTCTGGGCATCCCCCCAAGGTGGAGAGTGCTGGGGAAGGGTTGCAAGTGCCCTGGGATCCCACTGTGGCTCAGACACGCTGGCCCTTGCTGCCATGTGGCATCCTTTCCAGCAATTTGCATGCTTTAAGCAGCCCTCATGCTTAAAGGCTTTCGGGAGGTGTGGGTTAGATGCTGTCTGTGGTTCAGGACCTCAGGCAGGGTACAGCTGTGAATATTGGCCATGGCATCTTTCTGGTCTCATCTATGAAGACCAAAATAAATCACTGCATCAGTGCTGACAAGCCTTTACAGATTTTCCTCTGGATAGCTTTTACAGCTAGAGCTAACTCAAAAGGCCCAAATTGCTATTCCTGAGATACTGTAAAGAAATCCTGTGCAGCAAACAGTGCACATCATAAAATGAAAAATAAAAAGGAGGACCTTTGTCTGCCTTTAATAGTTCAAATGTTTCCTCAGGCATTGCAGGCAGCCTGCCCTTCCTGTTGGGATGGCTGGTTGCAGCAAAGGAGATAACGGTGTGTCTTTTTATAGGATGCTATAGACTGTAGGTGGAAAGCCCAGTTCAAAGTGCAGGTCACTGAGCTCCTATAAATTGTTCCTGACATCCCCGATAAAACCCATGCTGTCTCTTCCTCCCTGCATCTTTTAGCAAGGGGAAAGGGCTGGTAGTAAAGATACTATTTTTCCACTTCAGTCAATACTTTAACGTTTAAAGCTGTTTAATATTAATTAAAACTGCTCCTCAAATGTAATTGCAAAAATTACACTTCCCTTTTTATGATTGTCTGTAAGTGTTACGGGACAGGCAGTTAAAACCACCTCTGTGTGGAGGGACAGTATGTCCAGCACAGGACTCTTCCGCTGCAGAGGAGCAGGATCAGGCCTGGGGTCCTCCTGCCCCCTGACAGAGGTCAGATGTATGGGAGCAAGTGGATTGTTTCCTGGGAAAAGATGTTTTTGAGTTAATTGAGAGTATTTGGAAATCTGTGCTGAGTGGTGATATCCCTGCCCTCACCTTGCACGCTCCACTCCTGGGAAAAGGTGCCATTTTAATCTTTCTGGAAAGAAACATTTAGATTTCCTATTGCAACATAAAATTAATTTTGAAATTTGTTGAAAAGTTGTAATTACCTACTTGTCTTTAAAAGGGTTTTGTTTAGGGGGTGGAAAATCTCTGAGAGATGAAGTGAGACACTTGAGTTTGAGAATCCCAAACCAAAAACTTTTACTTGACTAAAACTAACAAAACTGGAAGGAAAGAATAAAAGTCTTCTCAAGGCAACCTAAAGCAATATTTCCCATTACTGCTGACCCTGAGTTAAAAACAAAAAAGAAGTCAACTATTCACCCACCTTGGGATGAGCTATTGGGTATCTTTCTCAAGGTCTTTCTTCAACTCCTGCAATTACAGATCTGTTTCCTGAAGAACATCTCTGAAGATCCTTTCATGCTCACTATGACAATGCATCTGAGCATTTCACAATGTGTTCATCAAAATGCGCTCACAGGGAAGAGCTAATACCTCTATTGTTTCGATGGAAAAATGATGAGAGACTGATTTATCTCATCTAATTTTAGTTATCTAAAAATTAGACATCTTGTCTATGCTGCTTGTCTAAAACCACATTGTAGCTGATTTTCTCCCACTGTTAGATCTTCTCTTCAGGGTTGTGGAATGTGGGCAGGGAGGCTGTTTCTGCCTTTAGGAAATTTCTGAGCCATATTATCAGGGGAGGAAGAAAAGACGGGAATTGATTTATTTCTTCTGTGGTAGTGTAGCGCTCCAAGTGTCTTCTGAGATGTGAATTTGCACTTCATGCTGCAGCTGTAAGAAATGCTGCTCCTCTGGCCATCTGCTTTTAGTGGATATATGGTTCATGAGGTTGGGGATTCATGAGTGCTAGAAGGGAAGCCAGCCAGTTACCGTCTCCATGAATCTCTGGCTGGGAGACATTTGCTAAGGTGACCAATAGGCCAGAGAGGCTCAGATGGACCTTTCCCTATGACTGCATCTAAGATAGAGGTTGCACACAAATGCAAAAGCCTTGAAACATTTAAACTCAGCAATTAGAGCAGGTGGCAAGACCTTTCAGGAGACTATTTCCACCTGTAATGTTAGGGTCCATTGGGATTTCTTTGCAGGCTGGCTCCATGATTCAAGGACTGTCAGTCAGCTCCAAATGCACTCCAAGAGCTACAAAAGAGCCACTGTCCTCTGTTTAATCCGTGGATTGTATGTCTCTATTGGTGCCTGGCTGAAGTATAGTACACACAGCCGTAATAGAACCAATTAATGTCAATCAAATGATACCTCCTCCCACACACCATTTGAACTAATACAGCCATCTTAATTGCCCAAGTTTCTTTGCTTTCAAAAGTATGTTCCATTTAATGATGCCTTTTCTAACACTGAAAGTCTGTTGTAGCAATCCTGTTTCTACCAAAAATAATTTTCAGCAACAATTCTCTCTCCCTCTTCTCCCTTTCAGTCCTTTAACTTTTGCTTCCTTCATCCCCAAGCTATGCACAGACGAGTTGGCTCCAGCCAGTACTAATTCCCTTACTTGTCCTAGTGAAGCACTCGCATAAAGGCTCTGACGTTTGAGAGGGTGGTATTGTTCTGGTTGTGTTAGTAAAGCTTCTGAGTTGTACAACAGCATTTGGAAATGCTCTTCTTAGCTCAGGAAGATGTCCTGAGAAAGGAAACGTCAGTTGGCACACAAGGAAAGTGCAATTGCTCAGTCACCTTAAAGCTGAGACAAAATGTTTCTTTTTAAACAGCTTTAAAATAGTCCCTAATGTAAAAGCTTAGCAGCTGCAGCAACACAGAGCTTGAATAATTTCCATGTATTTGCTGCAGCAACATGGAGCCTGAATAATTTCCATGTATTTATCTATGTGTGTGTGCCCACATGTGTGTGGGGGGTCCAATTTGTTTGTGCCAGTGCTGTAATAAACAGCACAACATCACATGCACTCAGGTTGACACTGATTTATTTGCCACTCAGGTGTGAAGAACAACCCATTGGGTTATGTCAGTCTAAAGTGGTCCATCTGATTTCAATTCCAGCTCCCAACAATTAATGCCTTACACACAATTTCGGCACAATACCCAGCTTATAGCCTATTATGTTTATCATCAGACCATGAAGAATTAGTTACAGCAAGCCAAAATATGTCACATACCCCTGGCTTTCTCTAGCATTCTTGAGAGTGAGTTAAAAAGAAAATGTTTCTTCTATGAGTGGAAAACTGAAGCTCTGAAACCCTTGAATGCACATGGTCAGCCTGTGAAATTTAGCTTTGATTCTCCTTGCCGAACTGGCTGTAATGGATTTCAGAAAGAAATCAAGTCTCCAACACTGGATTAGAAGAATGGTATATTCTGTGCAATGGATGGAAACAGGCAGACATCTAGGTGTAAGATAGGAGTGTAAGGTAGGGATCACAAGAGAATTGAATAATTCTTTTAGGCATGGGAATGCAGAAGTTTTTAGGCAAGACATTGGTTTCATGGTATTCAGTGAAAAGGTGATTCTTGGCTTAAATTTACACGTTAAGTAAAATATAAAAGGAATGCATGCTGGCATCATGGGCCAGGTGGAATGAGGAGTGAACACCATGGCTGGGAGAGCTAAGAAGGATGTGGCCTAGTTCAACATCTCTGTGTTTCCTAAGAGCTAGAGTGGGCTGCTTTGGCTTGGTCAAAACCCATGCTATATGCTTATGTTCCGACAAAGTGAATTTTCATGAAAGCCCCTTCTTGGATGTATATATATACTTTTTACCTTACACTTGCTTTTGGATTTTCTGGGAACTTGTGAACTAAAAAGTCCTGATTTATGGGTCTGCAAGGTCAGTGCTCTCTGAACTCCTTAGGTAGCGTGTTCTCTATAAGCTACGGCATTATAAACCTGTCTTTTTCCATGTTTGATACCAGGAAATGAAGAAGTCTCTTACAAGCTCTTACCCTGTGCTTCTGTTGATAGTGTGTAAGTGATCCTATGGCTATAAGGGAAAGATTAAAGTATGGGTAGGTAGGTAGGAACGTTTATATGATCTTGGTGGAATGGATGGAAAGCAGGTAAGTGACGGGGTTCTGCAAGGTCACAGTGCAGAAACAGTCCGTCGTGTCTCTTAAAGCAAGTCTGAAGAACCAGACACTTGTCCTTCCATT
>VYZV01013290.1:249928-327907 GCA_013401275.1 Pandion haliaetus | reverse complement strand
CTGTTACGCCAATGCCTATGGAAGCCTCTCCTAAGGAGGTGTTATTTTAATATATGAAGGGCAGTCATTTCATTTCATAAAGATAGGTTGTTCCACATAGGAAATAAACATCACATTTGACAGATGCAGGGACGCTCAAAGATCCTCAGCTCCTGTGGGGGCAGAGGAAGGCCTATAAAGCTTTTCTGTGTTCCCTGCATTATGGTGCATGGAGCTTTAGATGTCTTCTCTGAAAACCAATTCTGAGGTATAACTGCAGCCACCTAATAATTTTATTTTACTTTTAAATACCATGCATGAATGCCATATAAAGCAGGGAGAAGCACGGTATTATGAAGAAGGGTGCTGATAGCAAATGGAGAAGGGTCCCTAGGTAAGTTCATAACCATCTCTATATTCAGTTGTAGTGACCTTGCTGGGGACTGGCATTAGGCAAGGATAAGGGTTTCAAAAGCAACTTACACATGACCAGTTTAGAGGTATAGCATCTCTGTTGGCGTAACAGAGTGCAGGTTAATGGACTTCTGCAACTCTTGTTTCATTCAGCAAATTGTCTCGCCATCTGTCCCAAGCACATACAAGTCCGAGATGGTGGATTTCCCCAAAACATTCCTATTTTAGGTTCCCTCGTTTTGAAGATGTTGTGTCCCCAGCATGTTGCAGGTGACTGCCCCTTTTCAAGATGGGTGCAATCTGTGTCTTTATTTTAATTCTTTTTGGATGTTGTGTGTACTTTGGGCTGATCAATGACTATTTCTGACACAAGGTCTGGAGGCCAAAACACTGGCTTAGCAGCTGGAGGGAAGAGTTCAGATGAAAGGGATGAGAAACCTCCTGCCTTATCTATTAATCCAATGCTGTATTTGTTATCCAGAAATTATGGGGAGCTGGCTGCCGAGCAGAGGTGAGGCTTATCCAGAGTTATTCCAACCACATTTCTCAATGTCATGTTTGTTGTGCTTGGAAGGAACTGGATCACTCTGTCATCTCTCTCTCTCACTCCCTCTTACTGAACATAGTAGCTATACTATATTCTTACTGGAGACCTGTGGCACTTAATGGTGAACCCAAGTTGCTTCATTTTTCCCTCATTTGATGAATGAAGCTGGGAGTGAGGCGGGTAGGGGGAGTAGAAGCCAGGAGAGAAGGAAAATTCACCTTGAGAAAACCCAGGTTTCCTTAATGGGCAAAAGATGTTATGCTGAGGACAACACATACTGCAGGAACTTTGTTGGCCAAAAAATGGAAAAATGCTCTGTCTGTTTCACAGTGCTTACAACCTTTCTGCTCAGTGCAAGAATGCAAAGTACATTGGAGAAAAGAAAACTGAAAGAAAGCTTAGGTAAAATTCCCTCTCTGTCATTCCAGTAACCTATAGACACACCATTCTGTCACCCAACATCACTGCTGCTTGAATGAATGCAGAAGAGAGGCTGTGCTGAAATCCATACTGCTTTCTAAATAAAGCTTATAGTATAGGAAAACATAATTTAATTCCGAGGATAAATAGCCCAGAAATGGAAGAATTTGCTTTTTCATGCACAATGTAAAACTTCTCTTGTAATAGAAATAATAATTTCATCATCAGCAAATGCTGTTGTTGGCGCTGCTTTAGCATTGTAGTAACAGTCCTCTGATAAAACAATTTGTTATTTCTTTCAGGGTTTTTTTCTTTTTTCATGATTCATCATTTATTATGAACCAGCAATAGTTCTTACCAGTAAAGATTGTTGTGGAAATGACCTCTCAGAACAGTGTTGTATGATGTTGTATCCACTAGTGTCAGGGAATTTCTTATGGAACAAGTAAATACCACAAAATTAGTTGTACAAGATTTCAGTTACCAGTTTCCGTTTCAAAACCTTGCAGAAATGGCAGCATCTCCTGTATATTTTTTTCCTTGCAAATTTTTATTTCATTTCCTCTTTGAATTTTGCTTTTCAAAAGTTTTTATTTTTATCTAAATTAGTTCAAGCTGTCACCAACACATAAGCATTTTTTTTCCACACAGCAATCTTCCCCAAGAAAACAATGCTTAATTCACTGCTTTGCATTTTTCTTACAGATATTGCATGTATTCTATCTCATTATTTATTTCATAATAATGTGACAGACAATACTATCGCAAAAGAGTTTTGTTGCAATGGAGGACTTTTTTGGTGTTTGGGAAAAATCTTGGGGGAAGCCAACCAGTGTGATTTGGCAGCTCCATTCTTCTTGCTTTTGTTCTCCTTGGACCAGATGAGTTTCTTACTCACTGGTTCCAATGGGACTTCTTGTGGGGTAAAATACTATATAACATCAGTGAAGCCACGACAATCTGGCCCTCCCCGTGCAAAGAGATATTAAAAGTCCACTCCTCCAGGGACCAAGAGAATTAGAGAATCTGCTAAATAACAGCTTTGAAATGCTTTTTCCTATATACATGTGCTTGTTTTGAATGGGGAGCGGGGTTTCCTGGACTAGCTCCAAAGCTAATATGAAAGAGGGAGGGTGATGGACCAGCTCAGTAGCTGGTCTGGGAAGTCCCTTGTGTGTTAGGTTCTACACAACCAAAATTGGTCAAGTCTCAGACATCACAGCCTAGCCCCTTGGTTCGTCATTTATAACCGTGAAAAATAAGGGCAAGGTGGTTGTAGAAAGTTCTCATTCTGTACTAGTGGCCTATTTTGACCACTCTGTGTTTGTTTTGCTCAGACATAAGCAACAACATAAGATGTAGGGCACAGTGAAGCAACGCCTGGGAATTTTGCCACTGATGCTAATGGTGTTGGTCTCTAATCCCTTTCCAGCAAAGGTGAGATGATGCATCAGCAAAATGGCCGCCCACACTGGGAGAGACACCAGGACCATTCACAGTTGCCGAGACACTGAAACAGTATTTTGGGGAGGAAAAAAAGAAAAAGCTCATTCCTTAATATATGGTCTTATAGGGTAAATATTTATCCAGCCATCTAAAGGCAGGAGTAATCGCTGCAGTTTTCCCTTCACTCAGAGACTAGAGATTTTCCCTGACTGAAAAAAAAGAAGTCCAATTTTGTGTATGTGAAGAAATCAAAGCATTGCCCTTGAAATGGGGTTTTCAGCTGTCTCCTGGGTATTCTGGGGTTAGTTTTCACCACGTGAGGTTCTGAAGTGCATACTCAAAGGTTCAAACACAGGAAAATTGGCTATCACTGCCAGCTCTGTTGGGTGGGGAGAAAGCAGTTCCTTTATAGAAAAAGGAAAAAAAAAAGGAAAGACTTTTTTCTTCTTTTTCTTCCAAGGGACTATATGAGAATGAGCTGGAAGAAGTCTTGACTTTTATTATATCCTGTAATCAAATTTGAGCATCTTATTTGCCTCTTTTCTCCAAGACCACCCTGGCGGTAAGAGTCCACACACACACAGTTTTGGTATGCATAAACCCGTACATTTCATAACAAAATATAGGAGCTGAGGTTGTAGGAGGACTGTAAGGCAGAAGGTGCTGAAATGTAAAGTCTGTGTGTGTTTGAAGGGATGTCATTTATTACATACTTCTGCCTTTTTAAAAAAAAAAACAAAAAACCTTACTGTTACCACACAGGCTGTATAAATATATATTGTCTGATGCAAGATGGTGTGGTGTAAAGATTTTATTGGCATGCAGTAGCTTAGCTTGAGTAGCAAAGGCCTGAGCAAGCTCTGTATCACCTCAGATGTGTGCCAAGAAAACACGTCCTTGGCATGGGCAATGAGAACATCCCCAGTGACGCTGCATAGGTGTAAATCTAATGAGGATAATAACCCATGTGCTTCAGGGCATCAACCCATTACTGGCTGCCTGGGATTAGGAAGGAATTTCTCCTTTGGTTGTGTTATTCTAAAGCCTTTTATTGTGGGGCTCCACACACTTCTCTCTGAAGCCTCTGCCACTGGCCACTGCAGGAAGAGGATAATGAATTTGACTGACTACCTGGAAGGGCCTGATCTGGCAACTCATGAGCTCTTCTGTGAATTCTGTGATGATACCTGGTTTATGTGGTTTGGAAAATGTTTTGATGGGGCACTTTGTGCACATCTCTCTGTAATGCCAGCTTCTGTAAAGCTTCTTTCATAAATGCATGGAATAATTTAGGTTGGCAGGAAGCTCTGCAGATCTCTAGTCCAACACCCCACTCCAGGCAGGGCTGACTTCAAAGTCGGGTCAGATTGCTCAGGGCCTTGCCCAGTTCAGCTCTGAAAATCTCCAGGGGTAGGAATTTTGCTGCTTCTCTGTCCATTCCTCCATAGGGACCTTCCAGCAACTTTAGTAGGAGTCACACACATCTGTCTTAACTTGAGCTGTAGAAGGGTAGAGTCTCTCTGGTCACAGTAATTTTTTCTTTTTCCTCTAATCCAAGGGGAGAAACACATGTCTCCTGGTGGACTTTCTTCCATCCAAAGATAGGTGGCTGAGACCACCCTTGGCCTGAATAACTTCTGGCAAGGTCTGTCTTTCTCCAGTGAACCTGGGAAGAATGCAGATGTCCCCCTTAGATTTAAGACCTACGTACTAGGCAGCAATAGTTACCTGGAATGAGTCTCAGCCAAAACACAATGTCGTCCAAGGTGAAGGGAATAGTGACAGTTTATGCAATACCATGTTATGAGCTGACTATGAAAAAAAGCCCCAAAATACTAGAGAAGGTAGTTTCTTCAATTTTTAATGGTGTAGAAGTACTATTCCTAAGCAACAAGACCTTAAAGGCAGCAAGTTTCTCGGTACGGCTTTATATCTGATTTATTGTTGCACATCTAAAATCAGTGAAGATTTATCCTGTTGAAATATGGCTTTGGATTTCAACAATGTCAGCTGATATTTGAACTCTGAAAGTTTGATGTGGGCTATCCTTACTACAGCTGGTAGAAAAAAATCAAACTATTACTTACTGTTTCTTCAGGAGAGAGAAAGACATTTCAAATAAAATATTGTGAAAAAACACATCTGTCTTTTAGGTGACAAGAAAAAAATAGTGGGAGGAAAAAGTAGGAAATTTGTCTGACAGAAAAGCAAGCAAAAAAAAAAAAGAATTGCAAAATCTTTTAAGTATTCTGGCAAGAAATCATTGGCAGCTCCTAAAATTCCACTGAATTCTAGACTTCCCTGACAAAATCTGCTTCCCTGGAACTTGGTCTGGAAAATCCCTGGACATCGTGCTTTCCAAACGGAAAGCAAAACCACAGGCACTATCACTTGGGGAAAAGAGTCCCCAAGATTTTGGGATGAGATTATTCCAATACATTTCTCCAATGAATTGCTGTTTACTTCTTTTTATACTTTATGAACAGAGGCCTAATTCTTATCATCCCAGTGAATTTCTTGAGAATGGGTTTTCCCACCTCCAGCCTAAAAAGAAAAAAGGAAACTCAAGGACAATTTAAAAATCACTTTTTATCCCCATCTAAGAAACTTCCATAGCTTTTATTAGCAAATCCAATTGAAGTCCTTCCTGCAAGGCAAACCCTTTGCACACTGTCTTATTTTCAGGATGCCAGGGGAATAAATGGAGTGATGGAATCTGGAAAGATCTTGCTGCAATTTGAAAAGTAACTTTCTCCTTCCTTTCCCCCCACCTATTGCCACAGCAGGGGAAAATTATGGGAGTAAGAAAAATAAAGCTCCCGCAATGTTAAAGCTTGCTGCTCTGTTAAATAAAAGTTTCTATATTTTTTCCGTGAATTACGAAAAAAAAGAAAAAAAAAAAGGATTCATGTGTAAGTATGCTGCCCGAATGGTGTGCCAAACTAGTGCGGGCAACCCACACTAAGAGTCCACAGAGCTGCTGCATTCCTCACCCCGCGCACGTGGGCAGCTCTGGATGGGAAGGGAAGCTCAGAGGAGCAGCAGCTTTGGCTTCCCTGGCCTGGGCGCGGGCCAGCATAGCTGTGGCTGGTGCTCCGGAGGCGGTGCGCGGCGGTGAGCCCGGACCCAGCGCAGGGGAGCTGCCCTCTCTTCCCAGAGCCAGCGAGAGGCCTTGAAAATGACAAAACTAAACACGCTTTTGGTTGCTTTTTTTTATTGTGGGAAAGGGTCTGCTTCTTGAAAGCGGGGGGAAAAAGTTTGTTTGTCTTAAAAACCCTGAAAAGGAGGATGTTTCAGGAAAAAGGAAGAAAAAAGGGTAATGTTTCAATTTGGGTACATTTATATAATATCCCCTTTGGAGCTGTAGTTTGGTTAACCTCTGTGGGTCGAGCTCCCAGCTACAGAAACCTCTCCTCAGGCTCACTGGCCAGAGAGCCTCATGAAACAACCACCACCCTGGTGCTTTGTGGAAGATTTAAGCGGGGAATTTAGTCTCTGGAGAAAAAGGGAACACAACATGCCCAAGCAATCATTGCACTAAGATTTTTTAAATTTTTCTTTGTTAATTTTGCAGGAAGACTACTTTTCTTTTCCAGTTAACTCTATATGGGATTAACATTCTCTTCCTCTGTTTGATCCCCAGGCCACTACAACTGTGGTTTTGCCTGTTTGGAGGGATGTGAAATATGTGGTTAAGGTCAATGGGATCGTGTTGGTTTCTAACGGGAAGAGTAGTCCATCCTGTGCTTGCAGATTGTCCCCATTAGAAAAAAATAAGTTCCCTCAAGTCTCCAGTTTGTCCTGCAGGAATTAGCACCTGCAGAGCCTCTCTTGCTGCTGCTGATCCTGCTGATGTGTAATGTACCTGCATGTCTACAAAACACGTACTTATGGTCTTGTGAGAGGCAGCAGCCAGCTGGTGAATCTCGTTCTCAGTATGTGAGATGCCCCAAGTCATGTTTAATGAGTGCCCCAGTAGACCTGGATTTTGTTTGCAGTCCTGCCACTGCTGTACTTGGTTGCCCTGGGTAAATCACCTCTCCTCTGCAATGAGGAAAAACCCACCAACTTTCTTTGTAGAAGTGCTGTGAGATCTACTGAGGATAGTATAATATGAGAGTTAGGAAATTATGATAGCAGTAGGAGTTGACGTTGGACCTCTCATTGGGGAGTTTTAGGGATAGGTCAGTTGGGAGTGAATACAAAATTTTAACATAAATTGGTTTAAATACACAGTCCTGTGAGTATTCAAGCTATTAATGAGCAGCGTATCTTTTCAGCCCCTTTCCTCTGCCCTGTCTGTCAGTTATCTGGAGCCTCTCGTAGAGCAGCAGACAGTGGTAATCTCTTTCAGATGCTCCCAGTATCTGTCTGTCTATATCTTGGCCAGATCATGAGTGAAAAAGGGATCATCAAAACCAGAATAAAACAACACAGCAGCCATCCAGCATGAAGTGATGGAAATTTGTGGGTGAGAGAAGCTGAGTTTTTGCTGCTGCTGTTGTGTTTTGTTTTTAAATGCAGAGGGCATGTCACTGCTTTTCAATTGCCATTTGCTAGGTCGAAGCAATCTGTGGTTCCAGAAAGCTGTGACGTAAATAGAATAGAAAAGGAAATATTTTGTCAATTGCTGAAACTGGCCATATGTTGCAATCAGATGTGCAGGAATTAGAAAAACAAGAACAAGGAAACTTTGTGCATAGCATCAAAGTCAGAGTTGGCTCACACTTTGAAGAGCAGAAGCATGGCCCTTATTGTTTGTTGACTTTCTCCCAGTTTGCATGCTTGAAGCACTTGAGCTCATGGGCATGTTAAGGGTGTGTTGACACTGGAAAGAAAAACCCATTTCTCATGGGTGCAGTGAGCCTGTTAGGCAGCTGAGATATCAGAAGTAGGTTTATAGGGACATCCCGAGTACCTGGAGCCGTGACAAGGATACATCTGCAAAAAAAAGTCTAGTTTCAATGGATCATACAGAATCAGACCTGATATTTGGAGCCATATGGCTATTGTAGGTTGTTAAGATCTCTCCCCTGGGCATGGTGTATCTATACACAGCCATACAGGACTATGTTTGTAGATGCTGAGCAGAATTCTTATCACCTTTTTGTTCTGTATCAAGTTGTTGTTCTTTGAAGGTTTGACCCACTGTGACCAGATTTCTACTGGAAGTTATTTTTGGCTGGATTCTCTAGTAAGTGTCTAGTAAGGGTTGATTTTGTGCTGCAGCTATGCTGTTTCTTTAGTGATTTTTAGGAAATTTTTTTCTCCTGTGTTTGGTTATTTCACTTCATGAAATATGTAGGAGTTAGCGGCCTTACTCTCCCATCATTTTGATGGAAACTGGCCCATGGGTTAAAAGTTACCAGAGAGCTATGGAGACAGGTAGATCCAAAGTGAGAACAGTTAGATAGGACAAAGGAAATTAGGCTATAAAGAGCATTGAATGAGAAGTTCAAGTTGTCTGGGAAAAACACTTGCACAAAAAAAATCCAGTATGATTTGTTAAAAGTTGGCAAAGCATTGCCAAAACCCAATCAAGGTCTTATGCTGGGATGTGTCTGACAATGTTGACTGTTGACTGTAGGCTGATGCAACATCTGTGGAAGTGTGTTAGGAATTCAGGTCCAATGTGCACTTCACCTCTCTTTCTACCTAATAATCCATATGTACTATTTCAAACATCCCCATTTTCCAAAAATGATCTGTTAGAAAACACTCCTACTTTGTCCCCTTCTGGAGCTTGGATTTCTCTCCCTAACCTAACCCCATGTGCTAGTAACCCATAATGGGTGAGATATGCTGCCTGCCCGTCTTTGTGTTCATCGAAATGTCAAGCATGCTCCAAGGGATGTTGAGTCCTGAACTATCCTTTTGCATACCATGAACCTTCCCTTGATTTTTGCTCAATAAATGGGATCTTGGCATAGGCAACTTCTCTTTTGTCCTCAAGCACAGTATTGGCTCTTGAGTCTGTGTTCATGATTTGAGGCACAGCAGCTCTCCTGTGTCTTCTCTGAAGACTTGATTTTGTCTTTTGTGATCGTGGGCACATTCTCCAGAGTTCACAGACGCTTGTGTTCTGTGGCACTCTAGGCTGTGTGTTACCAGACAAGTCTCCAATTGTTTGTATAGATTGCAAACATCTCCAAGAGTCTCTCTGGCCTCGCCCTGTGAGTGATGGCAGTAGGGAAGGAACAGGACATGCATGTGCTAGATTTATTGCCAGTCCTGAAGCTGCTTGAAGTGTTCTAGATGTAGCTGCTAGGTCTCCAAACTGTGCTCATCAGACTGAGGATCTGAAATAAATGGCTGTGACTGAAAGCACTAACCATTGGTATTTTCTGAAGTTACAACAAAGGAAACAGTGGTTAAGGTGGGGAAAAAGGAAAGAAAGGGCACTCATTGCTTTCAATAATTTTTAAAGAATCATCAGTTTTATTTAAGACTAAAAAAAAGATTTGTATGTAATAAAAGTGGCAGTAGTGCAGAGCTAGATAATTAACATAATCATGTCTAATTTCAGTATAATTAGCATGCTGTAATTAGGAAAGCCATTAGTATAATTAGAACATGTATATTATAAAATTAGCACAAAGGTATTTTAAGTATAGGATCTGTTGTACTGTTGGTTAATCTGATGTGATCAGTGAAGATGTTGTCATTTTGCGTTTCAGGTGGCTTCTAGTGGGTAGCTCATGTACTTGCATGGCAGAGGAACCAGTGGAGGGTGGCAGTGGAAGTGATATAGCTGTAGTTACCTGATGTGAAGTCTTTGCTGGTGGAGATTGTGTTGTCAGGGCAATAATTTTCATGGGAGGATGCTCAAGTGTATAAATTAGCCCTACATGGATTAGCAAGATTTTCCTGCCTGCATCCAGCAGGCAGCACATTTTGGGAATGGCTATGTTGTACTTCTGTGGATAAAAACTGTCCTGGGTCCTGTAGTCTTTGGCAGGGCTGTGTCAGTTTTCACCAGCCAAACGTGTAGTGGCCTTTTGAATTGCAGCTGGACATCCATTAGTGGCGAGGTTAAGCTGCATGAAGGCTATTTAATTACAGACCTACAATGGTTTCTGCATGCTTTCCCTGGAATTCATTGTATGTTCAGGAAGGTGTGTAAATCAAACAACCAGCCCATCAGGTTGGGGGGGGGGCGCTGAGCAGGAGGAATTACTGGATGCCCTCATAAAACTTTAAAAGGCTTGAATGTCAAGTTTAAACTCTTGGGGCCTTAAAACTTGAGTCTCAAGGCACTTCTACCTGCTGTTTCATCACATAAGCTTTTCACTGTTCATGAGCTGCAAACCCAGGATGATTATGACTTCTATTTCCCTGCAGTGTATTTAATTTCCCTTTACTGTTGTCATCATACCCACGTCTGAACCACCTTTCATCTCCTCCTACCACTCATCATCCTTTCAGTTGTAGCCAGTGATGCATAGGGTTTTTAAATAGAGTGTTCCTTGTAGGCTCTTATATCAAAATCTGTTTAACCTCTGGTGCTTTCAAGCTTAAGGCAAAATCACTGCGTATTAGCAGTTCTAATGCGTAACTGCACTCAACAGGAGAGTTAGCAAATCTGCAGAGTGATACCGCAGCGCAGAGGGGATAAGCGTGCTGCCAGCTGCGGCTGGCTGTTCGGCTTTATGCTCCCTGCTGAAGTGATGGGTGCACTGACCCAATGCAGCAGCCAGAGGTATCTTGTGCCATGTGGCTGTGGACGTCCACTCTGCTTGACCTGTCCTTATGGTGGAAGGACTAGAGATGGTCCTAAACTCATCTGGCAGAGTAAGGAAAGCACTGGGCTCTTCCTCCCTCATGCCACAGGCAGACTTTCCAGACATTACCTCGCAATGGTTTTGTCCAGGGGAATCACCAAGCATCTCATCCTCTGCTGTCCCTGTGCCCCAGGGAGCCCCCTTGCATCCTGTCTCCTCGTTCTTTATCTCTGTGGGTGTTGTCTGTCACCAGGGCAGTCTTAGATGCTTGGGCCTCTTCTCTGCTGTAGTATTTAAGAGCAAATGCTCTGTATGCGCCATCAAAAATGTTTTACATGATACCCTAAGTGACATGGAGATTTACAATCAGATAAAAGTAGCGGCATCCACAGCAAAGCAATTAAACTGACAACTCAGTGGATCAAATTTGAATTTAGAGGAAGTTCAGGGTCACATGCAGTTGAATCTCCCCTTTGATTAGGGTTGGCTGGAGCAAAGCAACAGCAAGCAACAGTTCCTAATGTCTCTGCCAGAAACCACCTTAGGAAAGCTGGGTTCTATTGTCATTTCTGTTTGGTGGCTGGAGTTTCTTCATATTGGTTCCTTCATCACCCCACAAAACAAGCCCTTTAGTAGCAGCTGTAGCAAAAATGATAGAAAGTGTGCCTGGGAAGGAGATCCTGAATTGAACTCTTGGCTCCCCAGTTAGCTCAGACATTAAATTTTTTGGGTCAAAGCAACAACAATTGTGACAGCAGGAGAACTTGTAGGTAATGGTTCAGTTTGGTAAGTTCCCTATAAAATATTCACTTAATGCAAGATGCTTCAGTTAACACTCAAGTCCAGGGAGAATCTTATCACTTGATGATCATCTTGCAAGAGAGAGTAAAATTCTGTGCTACACAGTGCTCATTTCCTAGAGTAAGTGAGCCTCTTGGCTCAGTTTAAGGCTTCTTGCCTATTTCTATCCCACATATTTATTCCATCAGTCCAGTTTTATAACATCCTAGAAATAATTCACTCGATTTTCTTTCAAAGAGTCAGAAACCATGGCTAGGCATTGGATTGCAGAGTATCAAAATGCTTTGCTAATGAGAAATGGGCAAATGAATCTAAGGAAATAACTCCACTTTCCCTGAATATTTCCTCATGCCTGGGACCAAACCCAAAGCCAAGCTGAGCCTTACTACTAGGATGGATTCATGTTTTTCCAATGTTGTTTTTGATTGCTTCTCACATCCCATCCCTGCTTTGGAGTTTGGGTTTGGATAGAAGCAGCGGTGCTGAAAGGTTATGAAATGGTTGTTTCCGTCATGTCTCTGGCCCAGTCAGCCACAGAAATAGTTAGAAGTTTTGGTGGAGCCTCTGAAAATTCATTTTCAGCCATGAACTTTGGGGAAATCTATGGATGGCCTGGGAGAGGCTGCATTCTGGGGCTTTCAAATCTGTCTAGCAAGATTATTGCTTTGGAAATGCAGACTCTTAAATGGGAGATAATGGAGATAGATACATCTTCATTTGGTTCTATTTCAGCACCACTGCTAAGGTGTAAGGAGTAAAAGGTTGAATAAAGATTCCCCTTTTATCTCATCTTTGTGATGGGAAAATGGGGTGTTTTGGTTTAGCAAAACCTCATCAGTTGTTATGATTTGGTTTTGCAAACCTCAAGCCAGGGAGGTTGGGGTCTGGCTTCCTTTATATTCTAGCCAGAAAGTTCATACAGAAGAGCTTTTCTGCTCAAACTATCCTGAATTTGTCCTAACTTTAGTTTAATCCCAGCAAAACCTAAACTCTCAGCCCATTAGGGTCTGTCTGTCGCTGTTGTTAATGCGTTACAATATACTGCATAGGGTTTGATAGACAAATGAACTCTTGGAGGATATTTATCATACATGCACACAAACACACACATATATATATTGCAGTATTATGAGCTTCTCTTTCATTTGACCACAGTGGTTTGTACTTAGCCACAGAAATCTCATGCATATACTAGCCAGCTCCTATTTTCATTTGTGCTGGGGTGAAATCAAAATCTACTCGGCATGCTTCAAATGAAGGCAGATAGTGTGCCAACACCATGCCACCAAGGGAGAGAGAGCTCTGTGCTGGCTTTTGTTTTCTCTGTCTTTGTAGCACTTGGTGAGCTGCAGCCTAAAGTGGACCAGAAAAAGCAAAATGAACATGGTGATTATGTACTGGATGTGAATAATATTGAGAAATTTAAGATCAAGCCTTATAAATACACTTAAAATGTATGCATATAACTAAATTAATAGCAGGCATAACTATTTTAAAAGTCACTTGACTTTAATTGACATATCAATATAATTGGCAATTATCTTAATTGATATACATGGCATAAATATTGTGCTCTGGAAAGCTTCCAGTCCTTCTTTATTAGAGTATTAAGCCACAACATATGCAGATTACATGGAAATACCACTGAAGCATTTGTTAAAAGAAATTCCTTTCTTATGTCTCTTTCTTATATTTTTAATATACATGTGTATATATGTAAATATGCAGAAAAAAAGTCATGAGGACATACCAAGTATTGTCAATACAGCCTTTTAAACAATTTCAAGTGATTCCACTAAAGGGTTTCTACAAGTTTCACACTCTGCTTTTGTGGAAATCAGCTTTCAAGTCAGTCAGGCTAGAGATTAGATCCAAAGATTTAAAACCCCTATAGATCAAAAGCAGATGCTCTTAGAAGACATTTCAGCCAAGACAAGCCGTCTGGGGACATTGTTACAGCGGGAGAAGACAATTTATCATTAAAACATGAAAGCCTCTGTTCAATAATAACCAGATGTATTAAAAAAAAAGAAGGAAAAGAAAAGAAAAAGAGAGAGAAAGAAAAAAAATAGGGGTGTCAAGGTCTTGATTCATTTGTCTCCCACTAGAAATCATCTTTATCCCATACTTAGGAAATGAGTGCAGATTCTTTGATGCCAAGACATAATATAAGAAAAATTGAAACATTTCACATTGTAAATCCTTGGCAATTGTCAAAGAAATTTTAATTATATAAAAGTCTGTGATGCCTTAGGTAAAGATAAGGAGCAATCAAGTTAAAGAACAGTTTCTGTGGCTTAAAATAAAAAGGGGATGAAGATCTGACAGGAGCATTTCAGACTCTTCTCTCTTTCATTCTACCAGTTTTCATTTTTTGCCATCTTCACACTGACCTAATGCAACTCAGCAGTTGTGCTTAGCTTTAACCTAAAACCTCCCCTCCAAGCATTTGCAAACATCATTTCAGCTTTCCCCATATAACAGAGAGGTTGCTGTGAGCCACAGAAGTGTAGGGAAACCAGGGCACAGAGAGATGGGGTGAGTTGCCTCCTCATGCAGAATACCAATAGGAGAGACAGGAAGTGAAATTTTTAAGATCTCATTTTTCCAGTCTCATACTCTAACCACTAGAGAGCATCCCTTCCCAGTGAAATGTATAGCTCTGTAACACAGGAAATGCATTTGCTGCCAGTATATGGGAAGTAGGAAGTCCTCCTCACTCTCTATTCTTGTTTTACAGGCCATACTATGAGAGCGTGGGTGTGATTAACAACATTTGTTATAATATATTTAAAATTATTTCCAGGTCTGTGGTTAGACGTTTCAGGCTAAAGTTCCCTAGAGAACAAATACATCTAAGGACTCAGAGCGAGTGATGTGAAGTCAAGACACAAATTCTTTACCATTGCCACCAAGCAGGTCACAGAGCAATCTGCCTGAGCTCCCTGGTCCACCCGCGAAATGAGACCAAACCTCATTGCCTTTCTCATAGGAATATGGGAGTGCAATGCACATAATGTCAGAGAGATGGGAGGGAACTTGCTGAAAAATGTTTTCATTTATATTGCTGGAAAATACTCATTCTTTGACATGGAAGCTTTTGGGAGAAGTATATTAGTTTTGATAAAGCTCTGGGAAAATTACTCCAGTTCAGGATTAAATTTTTGATTGGTCAGAAGGAGAGACCTGTCCATCCTGCACAAGTTCAGAGGGGAACACACAACTTGCAGGGCTTTTTTGATACCTCCTTTGAGCCAGGCAGATTTGAACTAAAGTCTCTGATTCCCTGGGTATCCTGAAGGATGGCTTCTCTATCTCTGACTGTGAAGAAAACCGTTGTCCTGCCCCTGAGGAACCTTCCCAAACCAACAAACCAATAGAGAGATTTCCAGGTTCAGCAAAATGTGAACCTCATTTTGCCTATCATATTGAGTATCTTACGTGTGAGGCAGTGTCATCATCTGCTTTCTGCTAGCTTCTGTCTGCGGTATCATTGATAGGTGATTTGGAAAAAAGAACCAAATGATCAGATAGGCAAAGGTAATCATTGGCCCCTCAAGAGGACAGGGAAGACAATTTAGAGAGTGTCTCCTAGACTCTGTGATCAGAAACTCTGGAGACATAGGACATGGATGTTTGTGGATTTCCATGGCTCTTTGAGCATGGAGCACGAGTCAGAGGTCTCTTGTCTGTAGGTGGCTTCTGGGTTCTAGTCAAGCCCTGCTACAAGGGTTCAAAACCAGGAGATTTTGTCAGGGTGAAAACATTTTCCAGGGAAAGTATAAGGAGACTGTGCCAAGGTCTGGAAAGCGTATCAGCATGCCTGCCCTCTAGGAACTGGAAGCCTTTAGCAAACTAATTCCATTTATTTTTCTTTGAATAAGAAAAGAAAGACATTGCCATCTTCTAATCCAACAAGAACAGTTATGGTAGAAAGTACTTAGCTTTCTGGAACACTCAACTTGGGTGAGCTGGAGGACTGTCACCATGGAAAAAATGAAATTAATTGTATTTTTATTTGTCCTCTATGTGCCAAGCATCATTCATTTCAAACAAATCTGTTTACTGTGCTAAGCCTAGTAACGTTGATGTAAAGTATCAAGAAAGCAGGAGAATGGATGCTAGCTTCTGGCTGTTCTGTTGATGTCTCTGGAGCCACATGTGGTAGTTTGGAGACCCTTGCAGACCTACAGACCCACCAGGGATGACAGCCCTTTAGTGACACGTTTGCAAGTTGCAACATGCAGCTATTGGCTGAAGGTATATGGTCTGGTATTGCAATTTCTGCTATTTCAAGTGGTCTTCATCTCCTTTTCTTCGTTTGGGAAGAAATCTCTTTGCATCTGCCTTGGAAGGCAAATGTGCATAAACAGAGTGGACTGAAGCAGAGGAATCGGGTCCAGGGCCAGATTAACAGCACTGCTGTCTTCAGAAAGCTGAGTACTGTCTTTCTTGTTTTGACTCACAGCAGAAGATCGGACTTAATTGGATCCAGACTGAATCTGTTTGTGGATTTGGAAACCCCAAAAGTCTGGGAGTTCACATCTGGGGTTCTCGCCACAGGTTTAAAGGCAGGAAAAAATTGGAGACGAGGGGCTGTTCAGCAATCAGGGGAAGACGAGATCAAGGAAAATGTGACTTAGAAGGGGAATGACAGGTAGAAACATTTACCCTTTCATAGCCCAGTGCTGTTTCAGTGGTACCTATATATTCTCATGTTAACAACCTTGCCACTGCTTCTAGGTCCCTAGTGCCTGGGTTTTGGAAGGTGGAGATCCACTAGCACATGGGTGCCAATGGCCACTACGCTGACACTGTGGCTGTTGTTGCTGTGCCTGAACAGAAGCTTGTTTGGGGCACAAGTGGTTCATGTGGCCACATACACCACTTACACAGTGTGGGAGATCACACACATAAAAGTTTAGTGCAGAAGTGCACAAGCACAGACTCACACAGCCCTCAGGCCTTTTCTGTTAACAATCAGACCCATAAAGCACATTAAAATAAACCTATTTTTACAGCTCTGCACTGCTGTTCAACCAAGCATTTCAAGAAGCAAACAAAAGCACCCACTGCTCTGGAAATACAAGACTTCATTCCTATCCAGGAGCACAAATTGTACTCAGGAGGGAGTTATGAAACCCTGTTTAAGTTCAGATTTATATTCAGTTTTACATACCTTTGATTCACACTTCTGTAGGTTGTGTTTTTAATTTTTAGACTTTGATAGGTCTATACTTTTGTTGACAAACCATTTCCAAACAGTTTTTCCTCAGGGTTATGAGAGCATGAGGCAGAAACAAGTGGGGGTTTTTCTCCCCTTTTTCAAGTGGAAATAGAAACAAGAGGAAAGTATGTTCGAGTGCAGAGAGCCTTCTTGCCAACTGTTTCATGGATGCCTACATGGTGAGTTAAAGTGGGCATGAGACAATGCTCTCTGTCCACTGCCGCTCTTGGGCAGGGCTGAGTTTAGGGTCCCTGCTGATGGACCACGCTGCAGCACGGCTGAACCCCTCCACACCTGATCCATCCTGATTACTCAGACAACGACTGGGTTTTTTGTCAGGGACCAAAACACTTTCTGGCTAGAGATCTCCTATTTGCATCAAGAGCAGCCTTGTAGTGTGGACTTCAGGACTCAAGAGAGGTGACTCGGGTGGCTACTGTCAGAGAGGCATCCTCTGAGCCAAAAAAAGCAACAATAAAAAAATACTCTCTGTCTTCAGAACAATGTCTTACAGCATCTAGAACAAAAGAGTCTTGATTTTACTCAGAGATCCAAACCCAAAACAAATCAGCATTTATAATAATTTATTGTAAATGCAGAATTGTTCGTTCTCCTTCTAATTTTCCTCCAATCCTTTCAAAGAACATCACAAATCCTTTTGCATTTCTCCAGCTACGTGAGCCACTCGTTTTTCCCAAACCTTGCTTGGCTGTAAGGGCTTTAAATATTGCAACACTTGACATAAAGCAAAGATTTTTGCTGATAAGCCTGCGTAATGGTTCAAAACTGTTCCAGCGAGCAAATCTGGTTTCTCAAAGGTAAATGATACAAAAAGCTGGCCTTTGATTAAATATTCCAATCATTACATGCTAATGGTGCATGAAGCTGTGATTTATCAGCCAAAACAATGTGCTGGAAAATGAACATAATTCATTAAGCTTGAACCAAACTCCACTTCAGCTTTCCACTCACAATAATTCTTGGCCGAGAGCAATTGGTGTCATGCAGCAGAGGCCTTTTTGTAGGAGATCTCTCATTTTTTATGCTTCTCTGCTCTTGAGACATGAACTCTGCCACCTGACCTGTACTCTGCAGACAGCAACCACCTAAGCATCCATCAGGAGCACTGGCCTGAACTGCTTGTAAAAGAACCGGGGACCATGGGGGCTTATTTTTATTGCATACTTGTTTTAAGCACTGTGAGCTGTCTCTAAGTGTCCTAAGGGCATGAGGTTCAGGATGAGCAGGGACAGATACTCACAAGAGTGCAGTGTCAGTGGCTTGCTTGGCCTCAGCACAACAATGCTGCTCTTCCAACAACAAGCAAAGATCACGAAGAGTTGTTTTAACTCATGCTGAGTGCAAGCAGAGAGTTAAGAATTACTGCTTAGCTTTGGCATAGCATGGTGTACCCCTCTTCTCTGCTGGTTCCTGCCTCACTGCTGGAAAGATGTGGGAGGATGGACTGGTAGCAGATACCCTCACCTTGGCCTCCTGCCTCCACCCTGTGAGAACAGTGCTGGGCGCCAATGAGATATAATTACTTGTCAGGCTGCAACATGTTTATTTTTAGGCACGCTGATGTGAGCTGGGGACATGGGCTGATTAGAAGTGGTTTTGTGCTCTCTGATACCTCTGAAGAAGGGTGTTTGACAGTGCTTGAGTGCAGGGCTGGAGATGGTGTGCCTGCTGCTAGCAACACATGTTGCTCTGTTTTGATAACATCCTGGGGCTGGTTATCATGTAATAACAAGGAGTTAGGTCTGTTTATTAAAAAAAGATGTCTGTTTTGTTACTGTGTCTTTGCTGTAAAAGCGGTTGGGGAAACGAGTGGAAAAGATTGATTGTTGGTGTAGCTACAGAGGAGGTTCTTCACTACAGAGATATTTGTACCATTAGATTTCAACTCTTAATGTAAATCAAGGTCAGGAAGCAGTTTAGTCTGTTCCCCGTAGTCTCAAAACCTCAAAACCACTGTGATTAAGTTCCTTCTCATCCACTTTGCACATGGTGTCTCTGCCCATGGCAGCGGAGTTGGAACTATATGATCGTTAAGATCTCTTCCAACCCAAACCATTCTATGATTCTATGATCCACCAAAGACATAAACCAGAAGAATCTCCTGCCCTTCACATCACTTTATTTCTGTGTTCACACACATGGAAGAGAAGTAACAAAATTACTTATAAAATTTAACCAAAACCAACTCATCAAGCCTGTGAAGCTTTAGAAGGAGACAAGGGGAGAGGGAGGAAGGTATTTTTGGCCAGAGAGGTCTACACAGTCATGTGGAATTCACACCCTGGCTGATACGTGGTCATGGGGCTTGAGCAGCAACGGCAGTGCTGGGACTTACCAGCTGCACCACTGCCCAGAGCACCTGCCCCAGATGACAGCATGGTTGTCATCACTTCCAATAAAGCCAGAAGTCCAAATATGATGTGAAAGGGGGCAAGGATGCCAAGCACTGTTCAGGAAAGTTCCCAGCACAGCGTATGCATGATAACATGGAGCTGTGGGATTGCCGTGCTTTCTGCCCCTGTTGCTGCAGCATGGGGTATCCGAACTGCGCTGGGCACCCACCGGTGACTGCTGTGTGCTCCACCCTGCTCTCCGTGGCCCAGCCAGGAGTGAGCCAACAAGTCTGGTGTTGGGGCATCTCGTGTACTGTGCATTTTCTGCTCCAGAGACTCCAAAGCTGGCTAGAGGGCCTCTTTGTCCAATCTTGATGGTTTATGTTCAAGGATGATGGATGGCTCTGCTTGTAGAAGTAGGTTACACCTGCGGTTAGCTGGCAGCATGCACATGGCCGTTCTGGGAAGCTGACGTGCCGCTGCTGCATTAGTGGTGCGATTGACTAATTTGCTTCTCCTTTGATCTAGCAGAAAGCACTTGACATTTTTGGAAGAGGGAAGAAGGGAAAACCCCTCTCACCTCAGCTGCGTTGTGTAAGCAGAGTGCTGTGGGCTGTGCTGGCAGCATTCTTCTGGGTGGAGGTAGAGAAAGTTAAGAACAGGACCGAGTCCTGCCTCTCCAGTGGGGATCAATGCTTTGCCTCTGCAGCTGGAGAAAAAAGTGGGGTGCTAGTCTGGAGAGTGGGATGGATGAGCTCTTTGTTGAAGTTTGGTTCTGGAACATGAAAGGATGTTGGGGGCACTGGAGGCTCACTAGCAAATCACTGGGTGACTGAAGAAGAGTTCATGGGGCTGTAAATTTGAGAAGCACAGGAGGTGGGGAGTGGGTTGTCCTCACTGAAAGCTAAAGGTGTGATGGATGTCCTGGTAGCTCTGTTGTGTGGACTCCAGTGTCCCTCCTCTTTCTGTGTTCCCTCTGCTGCTGTTCCTCTTGGAGGCTCAAATTAGATGCCAGGATAAGAGCTGTGACCATACAATACGGCTGCTGCTTTTAGGGACAAGACCTTTATAAGTGGACAGAGTGCTAAAGACATGGAGCCAGGGAAAGGAATGAGTGTAAGGAAAATGGTGATTAAACATCTAGGAGGTCTGCCACAGACTCTTCATATGACCTTTGGAAATTCCTGCATCATCTTAGCCGACCTTCAGTGGTCTGAGTGAAGCCTCAAGGAAGTGCAAACACTTCCTTTCATCCACTCTTTATTTAAATCATCAGATCTTCTGAGCAAGTACTGTTTTCTGTCTGGGTTTATAGAGTACCTGCCAATAGGTACAATGCCACGGTGAATTGTGAGCAGAGGCTCCGATCTTCTAAGATACTGAGGTGCCATATTCCTGTTCAGTAAGAGCTCCTCCTTACTTTGGAGATCTGGGCTTAGGGCACAGTGGACCGCAAATAATCCTCCTGGCAGATTTCAGACTTTTGCAAAAGATTAAAATAATTCTTAACGTCCGTGTGCCTGCTTTGCTAACCCCTCAGACACATTTTGATTTATTGGAGGACACAGATTTTAACCTTGAGCTTCCTTCTCAATATTCATTCATTACTTTTTCCATTGTAGTTTACATTCCCTGTTGCTAAAACTAACAAAATGTTCATGTTAACAGAAAGTCTTCTCCCTGCTGGGCCCCAAATTAAACATTCCTGGAAAGGCAGGAGGTAGTTGCTTTATTCTGCATTGCGAATTAGCATGTTTGCATAACTTAATGGTCAGTGCATCAGACAGGAGTTGTGGAAGAGATCAATCTTCAGCGCTGTGTTTGACTTCATGAGCCAAGCATCCTTCTCTCTGTACGGCATCGCCGCACAGGCTGCTGAAATGGCCGCCTGGTGTGGGGCTATCCATCACTGGCTTTGTGTCTGGTTTCTGTGAGGAAACCACAGAGAATGAAAATACATCAAATAGCCTACTGAATAGCAGACTTATCACTTCTCAAAGCAGAGAGCAAGCAGTAGCACATCCCATTAAGAAAACCAGCTCCAGCTCATGAAGAAGAGTACTGAATTCTTCCACCTTCAGTGGACACACCTTGAAAAAACATCTTTACCTCCAGCTGCAACTCTCTTAGTGCTGTGAAACCCCATCTGAAGTATCTGGGGAACTCCACTCCAGTGCTGCCGTATGTGTTGTCTCAGCTGCAGTGGTGAGCAGCTTTGGAGGAGGAAACCACCCATGAGCACATTATTTCCTGTCCTGTGCTCTGTAGAATTTTCTTCTTTAAGAAAACAACCCAGGATTCTTCCCAAATATACATTTTTGTGTGTGCTCAGAGTGTTTCCCTCACCAAGTTAAGGCCTGATCTAGTCTCAGTCAGAGAAAGGGGAAAAACTCCCCTGGACTTCCACAAAGGTGAATGTCTAAAGGATGGTGTGTTTTTGAAGGAAGAGGAAGGGAGGTTACTGTGCTTGTAAAAATTACACTGAGTAGGAAGTAGCATCACCAGTATTTATAAAATCTGGGTGATGCTACCAAGCTCACAAGGTGCTGATTGAAATCCTTGCTGCATACCTCACTATTTCTCTTTATTGACAAATCACTGAGGCAAACATGGGCTGCGATCCAAATGGCTTAGCTGCATACATGCTAAAACCCCCAAAATAAGCCCTGCCTAGGAAGTGCATGGGCTCTGAGCAAGGTTTGCCCACCCTTATTGCCCATGCGCACTGCCCTATCCTATGTGGTGTTTCACTAAAGTCACCGTGTGGATAGGACAACCTCATGGCTAACATTTGCAGGGAAATTTTGGGTTAGTAATTAAAAGATGAACATTCTCAGGATCCTAAGGGTGTATTCCCATTGATGGAGCCCACCCTTCATGTTTCCACCTAGATCCACCCAAAAATTCAGGACAGTTTCTCATAACGTTTTATGGCAATCTGGGAGTACAGAAGGATGATTCCCTGAAGAGCTGATAGGGCAGAGTTACTGAATGGCCTTTTTCCTTCCTTCCTAGCAGAGTTACTTCAAAATTTGGGGGTTTAAAAATTCCTAGAACTGATTAAACAAACATTTTTTGCACCAGAAATATTTACTGATAATACCTGTTTTTAAAAAATGCAACAACATACAGGATGTTAATATTTTAAATGTTTTTGCTAGTTCTGCTTCTTAAAAAATTTGCAGCCTTTTTGCAAATTTATCATCCATGCAGTATTTCTCAAATCAAGTCTAGAAACACTATTTCTATTCTATCTCATTCAATTTCATTCTACTGTCATTTCAGTATTTCTTTCCAGCTGGTCCCCTCTTGCTTTTATCTTGCTGTGTTCAGTCACCCCTCACAGCCAAGCAAGTTAAAATACCAGTCGTTTTATCACTCTCTGGTAGTATTTTCTTACTGCTTTTTGCTCAATGTTTTGTGTTTTTCCTTTTGAAGACACAATAGTAGGCTTCCCAGGCAGGCAGTAAACATTCTTCTTTTATTGTTCAAATCCACTTAAAATCATCGCAATATGCTTAAAGTTGGGTTTTTTTTTTTATCTACATCAAAAAAGAATTAAAGAATATATTGAAATTTACAGATAGGCAGTGTTCCTGTAAAACTTGTCTTGTCCATAATCAAGCATTAGAGTTGACAGTCTAAGTAACAAAATCCTCAAATATCCGGGATGTGTCTTTAAAAAACAGATACCTCATTTTCTGAAATTTACTGCATAGGCCTGATTTTTTTTTAGTATATGATCATATTTTTTCACTTTGTGTGTTTAGGAAACATGAAACTGATATATGGTATCAATGCATAAAAGCTCTCCAAGTTCTCCTTTCTAATAAACTCCCTCTTTTGCTAAAAGAAATTGTTTTGTTTGGATGAATAACCACTAACTTCTCTCTGCCGTATTGCAAATTATGAAGTGGTTTTGGATGTCTGCTTTCTAAATGAGTGTATTTGATGTAATAAACGCCCAGACGTAACTGTTGTCTTAAGCTGGTCAAATTATTCATTACAAAAAATACTGTTTGGTAACAACATTAATTCTCCTCATAACTGTTCAGTGGACAATTTATGGGAATGCAGGCCATGCCACAGGTTAATTTATAAACTGCTAGCACATGCTTTTCATTATTTATTAATTTGTGATTAGTTGCTTGAATCATCTGATGTTGACTCTGTTTTTTGGTTGGACAACAGAATTGTGATGAATAGGAGAAGAATGAATTGTAAATTCAGATTTGTAATGCAGCAGCATCCATCACAAATGCACAAAAGCATATGTAAATGAGAAAGGCTGTCCTCACCCTAAAGGTCTTCAGGCTGAGCATCCACCAAGATGAGGAGTGCCTGCAGAAAAAGACCAGGAAAGTGGACTTTGCCACTGTAGTGCCCTTGGTGTCCTGGCAGCCAAACCCCTCGCCGGTTTTATTTTAGGTGAAGGAGAGTTTTAAGACACAGTCAGCAAAGGCAATGGCATGTGGAGAGAACAGGAAAGACTGAGTGAGTGAATTTCTTCGAAAATGTAGCCAGGGGTGAGGAAGCCTCCAGGGGCACAACTAGAAATGTAAATTAACCCTTTGGTACCAAATGAGACATTATCAGTAGAAATAGATTGTCCTTGAAGAGTCCTGGAGGTGAAGACAAATAGTTTTGTTTCAGTAGCCAAAGAGAAAAAGATAGCAAAATAGAGATAAGTGCAAGATCATCAAAATGATGGGATCGTAACAACAGTCTGAAAGGATATGTGCCCAGAATAACTGTGGATCTCAAGCTCAGGAAAAAAAGTGTTGTCAGGACTCAAAGATGAGATCAAAAGAAATAGGGGGTTTAAGTGTCTGGATGGAAAGGAAGGCCATGTCATACAGATGCTGTGCTGGAAAAATGTGGAAGACTGACCTAAGCTGGATATGAAGACCTACAGAGAGGTCCAATAGATGAGGACACCCACTCAGATTGTGGGCCTGAGGGATGAGCAGGAGAATTACTCTCACCTAGAGGACCGAGGATGTCTCCCTGAAGGGTGGTGTGGTGGAAATTATGTCTGTAGGTTGAATAACATCAGTTACAGGTGTCTTATTGATTAAGGGAGAGTGCAGGCTGTTGTTCAGGAATTTGGTGAGGGTGGTGGTGTAGGGTCAATTTTGGTTTAAATGACAGAAAACTAAAGCTGGTGATGTCCTCCTGGCCAGCAGTCAGCTTGAGGCTGACTTGTAGTGCACACATAATGCACATGTGTATGAAGCTAAATGCTGTGAAGGCTTTCTGTCTTTGTTAACTTTCACCCTGTATGTAAGGATGTTTCATAAGGTTAGAGACCTTGCAGTACCCGCAATGAAAATACAGATATTTGTCCTAGGAAGCACAACTTGATTTGGAAGCAGCGCAGACAGCTAAATATTCTTAGTATCCGCCGGTTGGCCAGCGATGCAGGGGAAGGTTCAAGCCATTCAACAGTATCTGTCATGAAGCTGCTATTTATGCATCTTTATTATACTAAAGTTCCATGTGTTTTTGCTATTCTATGAATATGCTGGTCTGGCAAAGTTCTTACAGATCCCGAAAAAGGTGACTGTTTTTAGAATTATGTGTTGTTTCTGGTTTCTTTTTTTTTAAATTTATTTTATTTTTCAATGGCTAGAAATCAATTGATCTTTCTGTAACTGGCAAGCCAGGGTAAAGCGTACTAAGAAAAAGCTATATCCCATGGAATTTTTGGCTTGCTTTCTTAAACTGTGGCAGGACATCCTGATGCTATGAAATTACATGGAAAAAAAGTCTTGGAAGAAAAGGTTGGGATTAGTAGCTTTGTTACTGAATGGATTTGATGAGTTCCTGTTTTGATAGGAACATTATGATGTTGAAAAGTAACAAAATCTTTGAAGAGCTCTGGTGGATTTTGAAATGAAAATTGAATGCAAAACTCTGGAACATTTTAAAGAATAGGCACTTCATGTTTATTAAGCCCCTTCCAAGACTTACAGGTACTGAGCTTGTCTTTACAACAGAAACATCTGGCTTCTTTGCTGTCTTTATTAAATTATCCCAGTGATTCAGGAAAAAAAAAATAGCACTGAGAGAAAAGGGAAGTAAAGTGAAAAAGATACATTTGTGGAGAGGGACGGTGAATAATGCAGTAATTTCCCTCTAGTTGCACCTCAAATATTGTATGGAGCAAGACTGACACAAGGGAGAAGGGGAGAGCGGACATCTGGACCAGCAGTTTTTCAGATTACCAGAAAATTGTGACATGTTACTTGGAAAAGATGTAATTAAGATTTATTTATTTTTCGAATGCTCTGCTCTTTTGTATTGTTTTAGCACACATGGCATTCATATAAATCAATTATAATTATAATAGTCTATGAATATAGTGTCTCATCCACAGCCCACTGAAGTCTATGGGAGGGCTTTCCATTGACTTCACTCAGCTCTGAGTCAGCCTTACTGAGAGCCTTTGATCAACCAGTAACAGCCACTAAATTCCCCCATGCCCTTCTGTGTGGGAGAGGTGGCAGTTTTCATTGCACATTTTGCTGCTGGATGCAGTGAGGAAGGGTGTGTGTGGGTGACTGGTGCTGCAGAAACTCGAGCTTGTTGGTTGCCTGCCCTCCACTGCCATTCTCTTCTGATGCCTGGTGATCGGGAGGATCACGGCAGGTTTATGTTGCTGTACTTGACAGGTTCATTTCACTGCTGGAAAGCTAAGAGTCATGAAAGTCTTGGTAGGTAGGTAATGCTACACAAAGGAGTGGGAGATACTGGAATATGTACTGAAGCCTGCAGCTTTGGAGCAGCCCAGCAGACCATGTATGCAGTTAAAAAGGACCCACTAGCCACCAATGCACTGAGCTGTGGTACCCATGTTACCACCAGGAAGGTCTGAGTGCCAGAAATGGTTTTGAACCAAGACAGCCCGTTTCCCAGTTGTGCTAAGAGCATGCACACAGCCTGCCATGGCAGCTCAGCTGACAGCCCATAACTGCTTTAATTATGAAAGCCCATTTGTCTCTGAATGTGGGACCATGTGTAAGATAAACATCGGGACTGGGAAAGAAGCGTAACAAAAGCAACATTATACACTTGGTTTTAGCCAATAGGAAAAGTAATCAACTAATCTTCAGCTCAGCTATGGCATCTCTAACTCACTCACTTAGCTACTTTCATTTTCCCAATAAATATTTTTTGAATGTAGAACTAGGAAGAAAGTCTATTGTTTAAATCAAACAATTCTACACCACATTAAACACAGTGGTTTTCTTTTTATTATCTGTTGATGAAAAGAAAAAGATGTCTCCCTAAGAAAAATACTATTACATTAAAATAAGAATTAATGGTAAAGGAATAAATCACATTTGCTGTGTAGCAATATAGCAGAAAAAAGTCCTCACTTCCTAGTGCCCCTCCATCACTAGTGAAATCCAAACTGCTTGGAATTATTTTTAAGTGTATGCATTCATAAGTAAAGAGAGTAGGTATAATTAATTTGATTTTGAGCAATTGTCTTCCAAATAAATTCCATTCCACAGCACTGGTTGTGGTTATTTGGTAAAGGGAAAAGAAAAAATGAGCCAGACCCTGCTCACGCTATGGGACTTTGAGTTCATTTTCCAAAGGGTAAAGTTATTTTGTTCTCTGTATCTTGAGCTTGGAACAAACAAACCCAGACATGTTTAATGTAAAAGATACTGCGCTAGTATGCTATTGATATGCCAGCAAAGCCCTAATCCAATGCCTGTTAACATTGGTTAGTGAGACATTGCTGACTCCAGTGGGCTTTGGAGCAGACCCAGGGACAGTTTCATGTACTAGTTAATAATCCTACTGCAGCATGGAACCTGATTCCTGGCATTCAGCAGGAATTTCCTCATTTATTTCATTAGGCTTTGAAAAAGACCGATGTGGTGATATTCATCTCATCCTATATTAACAATCTCAGGATTTGGTATCTCATCATTTAGGCTCACTTTTTTATCAGAAGACAACACAGACCCATTTGGAGGGCAGTTCAGCTCAGCTGTCTCAGACTGCCAGCTCTGGCTGTCTTTCTCCTGATGCTTCCATCTCTCTCGGCTCAGTATGATGGAAAGAGCAAAACTGGAGAGATGAGGAAGCTAACTATCAGGTAGCTGAAATCAGATAAAATCGGTCCCACCTCTGTTGATCCCTGTGCAGCTAACTTAGGGTATTCTTAGTGCATGGAAGATTCAGCTGAATTACTTGGCCCTTGAAGGTGATTGAGAGTATCATAGAGAATCAAAACCAGAACTTCAATTTGAATAATCACAAGCATAATAGAAAAAAATAATGAACACAGTACTTTCTCTTTTCACCCAAAAAGCAACTAGTCCCGAATGCATAAGGAGGAGAGGACATGGACAAATCTTCAGCATTTACAAATAGTGTGAAAAAACTGCCATCCTGAGAATTACTTTGATTAGCAGCAGTATCAAGTTCTGAAATGAGATCAGGACTCACTGTAGAGGATACAATATATGTACATGGTAAGGCATTAAGGATGCCCTCTAAAGAGCACAGAGACTGCTAAATAAAGAGCTAGTATTAGGAGAAACCAAAATCAGTGACTTGCAAAAGTTTGCTCTGTTAGTGGGAGAGCCCAGACCAGGACCCCGCACTCCTTTCTCCTTGTTTTCTGCTCTGTTCTCCCACTTACGGGACAAGTCAAGAATAGAAATTTCAATCCTAAATAAAATTATTACCTGAAATCATTACACAGCTTTAAGGAGGAACCTTGACTTGTGTTTGTAGTAGACACTTACTTGTGCTGTTCTTAAGGGATAACGCATTTTGCTACTCTTTCTCTTGAAATCACTTGAGTTGGTTTTGCCAGCATGTGTGACTTCTTTCTCCCTGGGCTAGAGCCATCACCGCTTGGGCTGTGTGCTTGCCTCATCTCACCAGATGATCAAGCTCAGGCATGATCAGTCATTGCATGGGGGATTGCCAGGGAGAATCCGGGGTGCCAGAGGAACGGCTGATGAGGTTTGTGAGGCGGGTTTTCTCCCTCTGAGCCAGCGCTGAGCCAAGTCAGCCTGCTGTTCGGGGGTAGCATGTTCCCTCTGCGATCATGAGTAATCTGCTGTTTCTGCTTAATATCAAAAGGATGTAGTGAATTAAAAACAAAACAAAAAACAACCCCCAAAAGCCAAAGTGTTTCAGACTTTTGTGTTAAATAAATGTTTATTTTACTGATACTTATCTTAGATGAGCAAGGGAAGCCATGATGAAATACAGTGAAATATATTTGCTGGGGTGAAGGCTGGTGAAGGTCTGCTCAGTCTCTTTGCTCCGAGCCCTACAAATATTCAGGGCAAGCAAGACTGGATTGAAAAATAATGAAGAGAATTGCCTTTTTCACGTAAGGTGTCATTCATTAAGCAGTAAAGCCCATTGCTGTAGGAGGGTACCTAGGACATGAAATGAGCTAGGTTGAAAGGGGGTTTGAAGAGAAGATCAGTATGGCCATACCAAGCTCCACCCAAGGGCTGTCATACTGGGGTGCTGCTCAGAGCCATCTGCATTTGCAGCCAAGATATTCAAGAATCCTGAGCACATTTTTTAGAGAGGGGTGAGGGATGCAGGCTGTTTTAGACTGGTGAAGATGAGGTGCAGGGGGTGATTGAATAGCCTCCTACAGCTATTTGAAGGGCAGTTACAAAGATGTCAGTGTCAAACTGTAAGGAATGCCACATGATAAAACAGTGAGCAATAACAAATTACAGCTTGGGAGGTTTAAGTTAGACATAAGGAAAATTTTTTTGCAAGGAGGGCGGAGCAGCACTGGAAGTACTCCTGGTTACTCAAGCCATCATGGTATCTCTGTCCTTGGAGGCTTTCAAGACCTGGCTAGACAAAGCACTGGCCGACCTGTCCTACTGTCAGCAATAGTATTGCTATGAGTGGAAGGTTGGACTGAAGACTTCTAGAGATTGCTTCCAACCAGCATTTCTGTGATCTTATGATACCCAGTGTGGAATTTCCTTAAAATTATGTCATTAAAAATTGAGTCCCTGGAACTTGCCAGTCTCCATTACAAATCCCTTGTCCTGATTTCCCTTCTGCTGGTGTCTTTTTTCATCTACACTGCCAAATCACATCATACCCCCTCGTAGGGTATGTCAGCCAGTGCACTGACATGAAGAATATCCTCTGTGCTTGCTAAAAAAATATTTGCAAAACAAAAAGCTTGCACCACCTTCTGCAAGTCCATTTGCCTGGCAGATAGCCTGAAAAAGCTTTTTCAGCCCCCACTTGGCATTGCTTATGCCAGCTTTACTTCTAATGAAGTTTTGAAGTATTGCCTGGATTTTTATTTGAATCCCTGGTTACCAGCTTCATCCAAAGGAAAGAGAATTCCAGATTTAACCAACAGTTGAAAAACAGAATGGGTCACCTAATACCACTCTGTTATCAAGTCTTGTGGCAGGAGAAACCCAGACCTCTTCAGTGGAATTATGAGAAAAGAAGGAAGATTCGAGGCTGTACAGTTCTGGCTGCCATCTCTCATTACTAGTGCCATGAAGATGCAGCCACAGTAGGCGCCCATCCAAAGCTGAGCCAGACATATTTTACATAATAAGAAGATATTTTGAAATGTTTAGGCAGATAAGTGAAAAGCAAGTGGCAATCTGCTCCTTTTATTTTTTTTGTCATTGGCTATTTGCTTTCTGGGCTGGAATAATTTAGTGTTCCTTTTCTGTCCAATAGGAGAGATAAATGAGGGTGAATTCTTCAATGAGCAAAACATACATTTGGAAACATCATTTTAGTATTAAAATGAGATTTCCATAAGACCTTGCTGAATGAAGCTGTAGCAGTATGTCTTGATCCCTCACTAGGAAAGCAAAAGCAGCCAGAAATTTCAGGACTAAATCGCTTTGTAGTTCGTCATCTTCTTTCTTTGTTATTTTTTTGTTTATAGAAAAAGTGAATTTATTGAGCATGGAAAAATACCAGATTGACAGCTCTGGAAAATAAAAGCCTCTTTTAATCCAGAGTGCAGATGTGGCACAGTCAGGATTAATGCAAAATGCCTCTCTGAGATCCAAAGAAATCATTGCAAGTCATTTGGCAGAGGACAGGCACTCTGCCCCTGTACTTATCCAAAGGTGTTTCAGAGGGCACAAGTGCTGGCCAGTGCTGAAGTGCTTAAAAGTCACTTGGGCCTTTGAGTTTCTGTGTGCCACTCCTGTTGCTGAGCCACTCTGCCAAGGGAACCTGGAGTAAGGGAGGGGGAAAGAAGGCCAAAATGGGGAGGTTTATGCTCATTAAGAAGTCATTAAGTCACCAAACAGACTGTCAGCAATTCACTGTGACAGAAATGGATGTGGGTCCAGAGTGAAACTGTCTTGAGAGTGTTGGCATCATTTCTGGTTTCTGTGGAAACGATCCTGCCTTGAGCAGGAGGAAGCTGAGTTTTGACCTGAAAGCCTGAGAGCCTGGAAATCTCCGCTTCCAGGCTCTGGGGCTCAACACCTCTCCAGTTAAGAGCTGGTTAGCGCTGATTAACACAAATAGGAGGTTTCCCTGTCCGGTAGCAAGGCAGCATAGCCTAATGGATGAGTATATAAGATGAGACTTGGCATACACCCACAAAGCACCCAAGTTTATGCCTGACATGAAGTTTGGGAATTAGTGCATTCTGCAGACGCCACCTGCCCTTGATGCTGCCTGTATGCTGGTGTGTGCCATCACTTTGGGTCCAGCATGAACCAGGTGATGTCTTTGCACCTGTAAAGGCATGGATGTGGTGCATGGGCAGCACTACAGAGCCCCTCACATCCGAGCCACAGGCAATCAGGGAATGAATGCTATAAAGAGCAGAGGATCAAAGCTCCTGACCAGATTTTCCTCTTCACCTAACAACCCTGTAGCCTGGAGAGAGCTGTAGGTGGCTGTGAGTTGGATTTGGTGTATTTAGTCTTTATTTTGCATGCTTCAAGGGCACTCTGTTGTGTGTGGGGAAGGTTGTTTGTTTTCATTTTGTGTTTTTTCTCTGAAGTATATGACTTTTTCATCAGGGTGAAAATCTGTCAAATGGCCATTTCAGACTGCCTAGAAATTATGAGGCTCTGGAATCTATTAAAGCATAAATGTCAAAAGAAAATTACTGCAGAGTTTGTCTGGCCTTTCTTGTTTTACTCCTTGCTGTTAACTTTCCTTGTTTGCTGATGTATGCTTTTTGTGCAGGGGTTAAAGAAAAAAAATCTTCTTAAGAAAGATGCTGCAGTTGTTAACTATTTTTGCATGTCTGCAATGTGCAGGCTCTGTGTGTGTGCATGTATATGTACGGTTTTCCATCAAGATAGACCTGCTTAGAAGAATGTTGTGGTTAAAAAAAAAAAAAAGAGAGAGAGAGACTGGATGCCAGAAGACCAGAACTAAATCACTCCTTTTTCCCTGTGAATATTTCTGAATTATACTTGTAATGCACCATAACAACAAACAACATGTTTTCTTAAGTGTAAGTAGATTTGCTGTTGAGGAAGTCTGTGCCAAAGCTATTTTTGAGCAAGCAGATGTCAAGGGCCTAAACAAAACCTGAAGCATGCATAGGCGTTATGAATTACACTTGCATTCAGAGACAGACTGAAGACAGAGAGCTTGTTAAATTTTACTAGATTGTCTGCTAAAAGATGCCATTTAGGTGACTGTGTGGTATGAGATTGATTATGGCATATGTACCAGCCCCTTCCAAAGCTCAACCTATAATCCTTGATTTTCTTTTAAAGCACTTTGTACTTCCAATATACAATTGAAATAAAATTCAAAGAAGGGTCAGATCCTCTGTTGGTTGGCATAACTCACCAGCCTTATTTCTGCTAGTCCTGAGGACACTGAACAGAGACTGGTCCAGACTAGGTGCCATCAGCAGCTGAGGGATGTCCCAAGTAGAAGGAGACAAGTGGTACCAGGAGCAAGTGCAGACCGGTGACTTGTAAGCCTTCCTCTCAAATGCTGGAAATTGCTTCCATGTCTATAAGAGTCATCAGAAGTTACTGATGTATGCAATACTGGGAAAGTAATCTGAACAGGCAAAATAAAAGATGTCCCAGAGTTTGACTGCATTGTGAACTTTCCTTTCTCCGGTTTCTTTCTGCATAGATGTGTTTAGTTTATTACATATTTCAATATAGCACTGGGAAAAGGTGTGGGACAGTCTGGAGGTTCCAAGGATTTAAGAACTGGAAACCTACAATTAATTTTGGTTAAGGAATTGCAATGGATTTAGATGTTTTAAGCAGCAAAGAATGAGCTAAGGGTCTTGTGCTGTTCTACAGGGCTGGAGTAAGTCCAGGCACAGTTTGCTGCTGGGAGGGAAGTTATGACAATACCATGTCTGGAAGGACAGGACAGCTTCTCGGTTCCGTTTAGCAAAGCTCAGGGGCCTGATGCACATTTACACGAATGCTCCCTTGCACTGCGGCAGAGGTGTTGATTATTGTCAGCAGGCTGCGATGCCGTAAGTGAAAATCAGACGTGTTTTACAGGGAACACTAGGAAGGTTGGCAGCAGACCCTTTTTCCATGTTTGCAAATAATGTGATGTGAAATTCAGCAGCTTTGTGGCTGTTGAACAGGGCCACAGAGAGTCTATTAGGGCACATGTGTTTCCAAACTTTACCAATGCCGAAATACCTCCCAGTAGCTGTGTATCAAAGAATAAGGCATTAATTTTCCTAAGCACATGCTATAGCACTGAGCTGCACCAGAAGGAAAGTTTACAGAGTTCAGTTTGATCAGTGTAAGTCTGCGTAAGGGATCACTAAAACCCCGTAAAATAACATTGCGGTCCTTAGAAAGTGAGCTTGGTGAGACTGCAGCAATACCACATCCCAGTGATCCCCTCAATCATCATTGATAGGATATCCATCACTAGAAAACACATCTTCTTGTCTAAAACATTGTCCAGATCTTGTCACGTGTTTTATTATTACCTTACTAATTATGTCGTAGGATACACTTAATAAAATACTTCGGGGAAAAGATTTAGCAATTTTAACACATGCGCAACACCTTCATTGTACTACGTCTTTTGCTAGTTTGTGATCCACCGGCATTTGGTGTGATTAGTAATAGCAATAAAAGCCTTCAAGGCCATGCAGCTGATCCCAGAGCCTGGCTACAGATACACGAGAGGGTAAAAAAAAGTGTTTTTTTAATTTACTTTCACTTTATAACTGTTAAACAGATGCTGAGATTCTCTAAGTGACTCTGATTCTAGTTAGCTGCACAAACAGGGGTGATGGCAGATATAATGCTTGATTTCAGAAATGGTGTTTTTCTTTCTTGGAAATTCTTTATATTTACAAGCATAACAGTTTTTTCTGGGATCTCTGAAGTTTTGGAGAAAGTTAGTATTAGTCCTGAATTTAGAACTAGAATTTGATCTTTTTAGTAGTGCTTCCCATGAGTTGAATTATCTGGAACTAAGGCAAGTAATTTCTTGTTGGATTGCTACCAGCACTGAAAATCAAATCGTTTGGGGGTAAAATCCAAAGAAGAAGGTTTTTTTCATATCCTGGGTGAAATTTACCAATATTAGCTTTTAATTCAAACACGATTTTGGGAACACAAGATTTTCCTTGTCTTCTGACAAAAAAAGTTGTAGAGTATTTTGAAAACTCAACATGTTGTTAAGATGTGTCAGTCTGAGAAATAAAAATGTACAGTAATTTATTCTGAAACCTTTGTAGTAAAATGTTTTAAATAATTTCACTTTTTCCATTGAAACACTTCAGTGAATATTGTAAACTTATTTATTTTTTTTAAGTTTTCACAATTTAAATGAAGATAATTTAAACTGATCCATACAATATATGCCATGTTCACAGTTTCTGAAATTTCTAGACAGCAAATATAGAAGCACAAAATTGTTTCTTATTTACTAGGAACTATATAAAAGCTTAGATCAAGAGATTGCATTTGCAAAAACTCCTTGAAACGTGTTACTTGTAATTTTTCCTTAGAATGACAAAATTCATAGATTTGGGCAGGAGTTAACATAAAATAGGCTTCAATAAAATCCATGTACCTCTGAATAGCTCAGAGACTATGAAGTGGAAACCAGCCATACTATCTATACATTGTGCAACCTCATAGCAGCTCAGGTGGTGCAAGCTGGGCTCTTTCCCCTCATACAAGTGATCAAAGGAAAGGCATAAATAAGCTAAAGATACTAGTGCAGAAGGAAACATTCCTGAGATATTCCACCATCTGAAGTTGGGTGGAAAGGGACCTGAGTTTCTTCTCACAAGCTCTCAATGGGAGTTAGCAAGAAGACGACATATCCATGGTGTGGTTAGAAGGGACAAATTCAGCCCCTGCGAGGCAAAACAGTACAAATTTTGTGGGTGATTATGGGGCTGTGCAGGCCACCACCAGGTTGAGGGCCTCTGAATGAAGGAGGACGACACACTGGAGAAGGCAGTCCGGGAGAATGTAATGATAATAGCAGTCTTAGAACTAGGTTTGTGAGAGGAAACAAGAAGATTACCTCACAAAATAAATATTACTTAAGCTATTCACTTAAGAAAGGAAAGTTAATGCCTAGGCATCATGCCTGAATGTAAGAGATTTATCCTTCTATTAGAACTGTGCTGCTTCTGCCAGAAGTTCTACATTACTGCATTAGGTTCTCCTGTGGGACTACACCACCATCTGGTTCAATCTATTGTTCTAAGGACTTCTAAGACTATGTTTGAGTATCTAACCTACATTCTGTATGCAGTTATGCATACAGTTATTTACATGGTTACACACATGCACACACTGTATTGAGAAGCACTGAGGTTTATGATATGTAAGCAATGCCCTGTAGGCCGTAGTAAGTGTTTACAAGACTTCCAACCCAAGGCACAATAGTTCCCCTTATAAATGAAATCTGTAGTCAATGTATGTTTTACTACACTCTTGAAAAATGCATTTTCCTCTCCAAATCTGATTCACTTTCACTTACTATCTGTTGAAACATCTCTTTTTTATAATTCAGAGGGACTTGCAAGACCCGTGGCCAGTAGAAGCACTCTAATGAAATCCATCTTGGGTAGAGAGGGAGAGACTGCTGCTGTAGTCTTTATCCCAGTATACAATGATATGGGCAAGAATGTATATGAAAGGAGGTCTGTCCTCAAAACAAGCCTCCATGGGAGCTGTAGGCCCTTGTGTGGGAAGATGGACTTGATAGAGGTGTGCTTGTCTGGAGCCCTGAAAGGTGCTGAGAGGGTCTCTTGTGTGCTGGTGGGAATTGCACTGAGTCTCAAGATGAACCTCATCACTGTGGCAGGATCAGTGCTTTGCTGTCCTTGGTAATAAATGTTAAAGCCAGGGATGTCTGGAGTGCTTAAGGCTCCCCAGGAGAACTGCAGATGTTCATAGTTGATGGAAATGGTGCAAAAGCTCATGAAACTGAAGTGAAATGGAGAAATGGGTAGTGCCGGGACAGTGTTGTGCAGGTAGCATGGCTGCTGATGAAGCCAGGTTTTCTTCTCGCACACATCAGTGACTCTAATAAAGCCCCAGCCTGTCTTCCACCTGAGAGACCCTGGCCATACATGCAAATACACAACCAAATAACATCTATTTGATTAACTTTCCCTGGACCTCGTTCTGTGGGCTTTACTTCTTGTAAGTAGGGTTCACTTGTGCGTTGAGTCTGCAGGAGGTGAGGATGTTCAGCACTTCCCCAGGCTGAGACTTTAGCCTGGAAATCCATGTGACTTTCCTTTCCTGACATACAAGCGCTTTCAGCTACCCATAATTGCTTTATGCACTTTAATTATCTGCAATTTAACTAGAGTCAAGGAGTTGCTACTCCACAAGACAGAGCGCTCGTATTTGTATCCTGGCTGGGGACATAGGTGCTTATGGTGGATACCCTCCAGGTACAGAGTCACTGGGGTGACCCTTTGGAGGTTTGGACAACATGTGTCCTTGCCCAGTGCATCCTTTAGGTGTTCAGACAGACTTTCTTTTTGGCTTTAAACCAGTAGTATAAGAACATCATCTACAGCCAGGATTGGAGCGTGCTAATGATCTGCGTGTGCGCACAAGCTGGAAAAGGATTGCTCCATCCACAGATGCAACACTGCAGAGAACCTCTTAACGCTGTGGGCTGACTTTACAAGCAAAAGAAAACCCCACTGAAAACAAACAGCCCCTGGGCTAATGATCTGCTGCTCATGTTTTGTGAATGGGATGTAGGACAAGGATGCCGGAAAAAGGCAGTGTGGATGTGGAGCTGTTTAGCATGCTCAGTAGCTGGGGGTCTTTTTCCTATCATGGCTCAGTCAAGCACAAACTCAGGTTTCAATGGCTGGATAGCCACATCCATTCCAGGGTTTATTTTATTATATTTTATTTTTATTGTTATTGTTGTTTTGTAACCAGGAGGACTGCAGTGGTTTCCAGCATGCTACATCTCTGCAGACCTTGTGAGCCTCTCCTGTGTGAAGTGGGAAGGAAGGAGAAAGACACGTTTGAAATGAAAACAAAATAGGAAATAAAAGAGCGCTGGTATTTGCTGAGGAATGCTCCCCACAATGCTGAAGTTGCATAAGTGCCGTCTTTGTTTCAATCAAAAATCTGGTTTTTGGGTTGAAACAAGGCCACCACTAACAAGGCCAGGAAAGAAATTTCCTAATGGTTCGAACTGAATTTAGGAATTTGATGGAGCATTTGATTCTGGGTATGGTTCATATAGCTGAAGAAACAGAAATACAGTCCCTCCACGTCAGCCAATACACACAAAAATGCCACAGCACAGATGTAGCCCAGGTACGCTTGCCACATGGCTAATGGATTTGAAGAGGAACCCTATTGCTCTATGAGCAGGGGAAATGATGAAGTGACAGATAAGGGAACGACACAAGGTATTTGGCAGCATTTGGGATGAATTTTATGGTGAGATGGATTGATTACAGGTGCTGTTATTGGGCCATACAAATCCTCAATGGCAATGAACCAGCTCAGGCTGAATTTGGCTTAGTGCATTATATAATCCTCTGAAGTTTGCATGGAGTGTGTTCTCCTATCTGAGGTTTTTCCCCGCTTTAATTCCATTTCCTTGGTCAGTTTCTGAAACATTCCCTTTTTCCTCTTTTAACATTCATCACCCTGAGAACAAGTTTGGGAATCAACGGGCAGCCTGTATCAGTGAGTGTGATGGTTTTTCTGCTGCTTTTCTGTGTCTCAGAGCACCCTTCTGAGGTTCCAGGAGAGAAGCAGGTGAAACTGTTTGCCACAAAACACAACTGCTATGGCACGCACATTCATTATTGAGCCTCACATCTTCTCTAGCCGTGGGCTCATCCTGCACTCACCCTGTCCCTTGAGCAAACCATGTTCCTCATTAATCCAGAGCTGCTTCTCAGAAATGGGTATGTAGCCACCATCACGGTGTTAGTCTGTAAGAACTGGGTGAGATCCCACCCAGCCATCAGACAGGAGCTGGTGGTAAATATTCAGCATGTAAGCGCAGTCTTTTCCCACATGTTTCTGGCCAGTTTGGGGCACACAGGCATTTTGAGAACTTCCTGAGTTGGAGGCTACATCTGCAACAGATAGGTCAGACCACTCCCAACAGTAAAAAATATTAGACAGCTTCATCCTGAAGTGTCTCTGAGTAGCCCAGGTTGGCTTTCCCAGCAGCTGCTAGTCAAATTACACAACCTGAAAGCAATGAAACCCAAAAGGAAAGAATGGGGAGAGAGCAGAAAACCACTATCCATTGCTTTCATCACTCATCTTTTCTACCTGTAGCAATAGCTCTTTCTGTCCCAGGTAATTGAATTTGACACATTTTAGCGATGCTAACCTTTGGCTTTCAACACATCTCTCATATTGTGGTCAATTATTTTTTAGCAAGGCAAATACCATCTGCAGTTACACTAGTGAAAATAAAATCACATGGGCCATCAGTTCTTGTGCTTCAGGCATAAGCTCACAATGGTTGGGGTCAGGAAGAAATCACACCACTCATAGCAGATAGAGGCTTTGACACCTTCCCTTGTAGCATTTGGAAGCAGCAACTGCAGGATAATAACCCTGCTGGGCCAAATCCTGTTATGATCAAGAGCAGGTCTTTATGAGACTTTTCCACTACAGAGTATTGTTGTACTTACCACTTTGTTTTCCTCCCTTGTGAAACTAAGCCTACGTGACTGGCACTGATTACTTTTCATTCTTGGCTGTGCAGGCAGTTGTAGCAAGAGTAGGTCACACAAGAAATGTGTGGCAGAGCCAGAAGTAAAAACCCAGCTGCTTTACCCCAGTCATAGGCAAAAGAGCCAAGCCCAGCTTTCTGTCTCACAAAAAAAAAAAGCCATTTTAATGAAAGCAGCCCAGAGGGGTTTGCATGGGTGGCACATGAATGATTCAATGTGTGTCCCAGTACACAGATTTCCTGGACCATGAAGCCAGAAAGTGAGGATTCCCTATTGCTTGTGCTTTCTTCTGTGAAGCTTTGTGCAAATTTCTGCCTCAGTTTCCCCACCTAATAAGAAGCCTGATGGTCTTTCCCTTCTTTTGCTCAGTAAATTGAGATCTGTAGTTGAAAACTACTGCAGCTTGTTACACTGGTACTTTCCTTAGCAGTGGCATAGTGTGATTTGCTTGATTTATTGCAGGGAGGGACACATGCCTCTTCTCTCCCAGCTTCATGTCCTGACAGGTTGTGCCATGGCCAGGAGGAGCATCATTGCACCATCAGCCATGCGAGAGGCTTCTCCTCTTGGACAAAGCCAGCTGGACTCATGAGGTTCTTCCTGCCTCTAATGTCTGCCCTGATATTGGCAGGTTTCCTTCTCTTAATCATGTAGAAAGGACTTGAGACTATTACAGCTTTACAAGAACACAAGCTTGCAGGGAATTTTATGGATGAAATAAATCTCTTTAAAGGAATGCCAAGACTCTAGGACACTCGAGATTTGGGGTTTGAGTGTGTATATATTTATTTGTATGTATTTATATGGTTCTCTGTTTCCACATGCTTCCCTTTGTGGACTAGTAATGATCCTGCAGATTCCCTGCTCTCATGACCACCATGAAATGTTGATACATTAAACTGCCTGAGCAAGATGCTGATGCCCTCCATCTTCTCCTCTGGAGAGAGTACAAGGAACCTGAACTTAATGGGGCAGCCAGCTGGTGGGCTGGTGTGAAGCCATTGCTTCCCCCAGGAGAGAAGGTTACAGGCCTAACGAGCATCCAGCAGCAAAAAACGGATCTAAGAGTTTCTGGGTGGTAATATTAACACTTTGGTAATGGCTTAGAGGAAAGCCCTAAGTCCTCTTGGACCTGGCTTCTGCCTGGTTGAAAAACCGCCGAGCTCAGATGAACATTGTTCCAGCTGGAATGGAGCCTCCAAAGTGCTCTGTCCTGGAGAGGGGGACAGGCAAAGGAGGGAGGTGAACAGAAAGAGGGAAGGCAAGATGGAAATACTGTAAGACTCAAAGAGAGGCGTGAACCTCTTTTGCTCTCAGGATGCTGCTGAGCCACCCCTTTCACCTTGAGCTATTCTCAAGAGGAAATGGGAGGGAATCCAAAGTTTGCTTGTGTCTTCACTAAGTTCCCAAAGGGCATCTCTTCATATACAGACACAAAGACACATACACACATTTCCAGATCCCTGTCTTGCACGCTTCACATGTTCAGGAATGTCGTGCTGTCAGCGTTTCCAGTAAAGTCGGTTAATATTCCTGTGCTTGCCAACCAGTGCGTGGATATAGCTAGGAGAACACATTTTTATTTAAACAGCAAAACAAGTGAATAAGTTCCCCATTCCTTCCCTCCTCCTGTCAGCAATTCAAGCGGACTCCTAGTCCTGGGGTATCATTCCTGGCTGAGAGGGAAAGTTTATGAGTCCCATGTTACTGCTCTTGGCAGCTCATCACACTATTCCTGTAATACTGCAGTACAGGTCTGGCCAGGGAGCAAAGCGCAAAAGAAGATGGGAATTTGGGAGAACCAAGAAATGGTTCAGGTCAGGAGCAATACACCGTGAGGTGAGATGGAGACATGTAGGTGTGGTGTACAGATGAGCTCCTTCAAGCCTCCAATTCATGCCCTGAGCTCGGGAGAGAAGCACAGAGTGGGGAGAAGACAGCAATCACTTCTTTGAGTGTTTTGCCCAGATAAACCTCTTTCTGAGCATATCCATTTTCAAATGTGGAAGTCCCTGCAAAAAAAAAAAATAAAATACACAGGAGGCAAATTGTTGCCACTTGTACAGGACTTGAAGTACTAGGCTTTAGGTACAGCCAAGGAGAGTCAGGTTTGACCTTGGTGAGGTATTTTCTACCAGGAGAGGGGGGATAGATTGGGCAAGATGTTGAGTTTACACTGTGGGAGATTTTTCAGGGGAGATTAGGCATGCATCTGTCAAGAACTGGCTTATTTTCTGTGATTCCTTATCAGACCTAAAGATACCTCTGCATTACAGATCCCAGGAGAGCAAACTGTAGGCTGCCAACAGACATCATGGTGATGGTTCCCACAACAGTGGAAGACTGCTTAGGTGGTACACACCTAGATAACCCTAACAGACCGTTCTCCACCATCCCAGATGATTTGGCTGGGGTGGAGTAGAGGGAGGTCATTGTCTCTGAACACTTAATTCATGCATACCAGTCAGGCATTGCAGCACTGATCTAAGCTGCTCAAACTCTCTTCTTCCACTATTATAGCTCCTGGTGTTTCTACAGAAAGTTTAGAGCAAAAATAACCTCTAGACAATTGTGTACATGTATATGGGGGAGGAAATCCTTCCTGATCCTGAAGACATCTGAAGTCCTGAAACAGAAGAGTTTGTCATATCCATTCCCTGCAAGCAGGGCCAGGATTAAGACAGAGTATGTCAGAGTGAGTCCAAATAACCCCATTCTTCTCAGCCCCATGAAAGATGAGAAGGAAAACACAGTTATTTCAGTTGCAAGAGGGGCCGTGGTGATTATCCAGCCTGATGTGCTGCAGCTGGTTTAAAATATGCTTTCTCGAGAAGATGTCTGCTCCCTGGATTTATTTGTTGATGTGAAGTTCACAAGACAGTAACACCCTGGCTGTTCAGACTACCTGCATGTTTCATGAAGAGTGGAGACTTGAGATAGTTTCTCCCAAAGTGTTAGCCTGTATAGTCCATGAGTCATACCATCTTTAACTGGCATAATCCAAAATCACTCCTGTGATTGCTCCTGTGAAGAATCTGGCCCTGATTTTGGTGCCTGTCATATGCACATAGAGTTTCTGCTTTGAATAACACAAATGGGAACAGGATTCTGCAACACCAGGCAATCACTGAATTTTGAAAGTGTTGCCAGCAGAGGTCTTAAAGCTTCAGCTCTCTACCACCCAAACCTCTATTCTGTGTCTTTGGGAAGGATGCCTGACATCCTGAACGTCTATTTTATAAGGGAGGTTTGCCTGGGAATAATCCTGTGAACTTGTGTGGCTTTCATGGTAATTAATTTTAATACAAGCACCCCTGTGTATTTGCAGAGCTGTAAAAGTATGGTCAGATCAAAAGCATTACATTTTGCCTTTGGATAAACGCTGAAGCCAGCACTTTAGGGAAAAAATGAATGTTGGGTGTGCTCTGTGCAATCTTTGCTCCTTGTATAAGATGCATCATGAATATTGAGTAGTAAAAGGAACGGCTTCTCGCCTCCTAATTTTACTGCCATGTAAATGGAGTGATTTCAGTTGTTGTCATGAACCAAGGATGGAGCATGAAGGGTTAATACTTTCTTCCTTCCTTCCTCTTTCTGCCCCATTAGCACTGCCTACGTTGCTACCAGGCCTGGGGCACAAAATGCAATAGCAGCTAGGCTAGTTCATGCTTGTGTTTGGTTTGTTCTGAAATAATGTTTGTTTTCCTGTCTCCTTGATAAGGCTGTGGTTCATGCTGGACCCCAGGACCTGCACGGGTTAATGTGCACATTGGAAAGGAACAGGGAGCAGGGCTGGGTTTGAAGCTCTGGGGAACAACCTACCCCTTGCAACCTGCCAACTTGTGACTTGCAAAGTGGTAAAACCAGGACTTGCGGAGTCTCAGCAGTTTGGGGAGTGATGACTCAGCAGTTTACAGGGTTGAGTCTCAGCAGTTCTTGAAGTCACTATCCATGTAGGCCTAGTCCTTGAAGGCGCTCAGTTCCTACTGCGAGTGACCACATCCTCCTTTTCCACCGGTTTACCTCCTTTTCCATGGTTCACCTTCCTGGGGCAGGACTGTGGCATACAGGACTGGCAGAGATCTCCTCCATCACTGCATTCAGGCTCCTGCTTTCTTCAGCAAGCAGACTAATTTGCTGTTAAAGGTATTATTATCATTTAAGCATGTATCATATATAATTATGCAATTAGGATAATAATGACACTCAGACACTATAACACTACCTTCTCCCCTCCCACACCTGGGCAAGAGAAATGAGGCAGGTCCGAGATGAGAGAGGAGGGAAAGAAGAAAGCTGGCCCTCTCCCCCTTCATCTGCAAAGCCCTGTGTTGCAGACACCTTGGGCTGAGCTTGGATTTTCCACCCCAAATCCCATTAAGCCCTCTAGCAGGGAGCAGCGATGACACTGTATCCCAGGGCAGCGGAGCGGCGGCTGGGAGCTTCAGGCCTGGGGTATTAAATTAAAGCTTTCTTGCTGGGTTTAGGTAATGCAAATGGGCACGGTTCCCTTTTGTTCACCAACAGGCCTGAGGGGGCCGACGCTCAATTATTTTACTGGACTGGGAATACAAAAAGATTTTAAAAAGAACTAATAATAGCTGTATTAATAATACATCTGGAGAGTATGTCATAAATTAAGGGACCAAATGCCTTTGGAGTGGGGCCCTTGACCATGTGAGAATTTCTCTGTTGCCTTTCTTCATCAGAGGATAGTTTATGCATTTGAATAAAAATTAAAATACTTTCTGCTAGGAGAGAGGAGTGCAGAAACCACAGGCATCCCTACAGCTTATGCTTCCCTTTACTGCAGCAATAGGTGGTTGTCTGTTAAAACCTCAAATCTCACTTCTGGCTGGGAGGAGGACTTGAAGCCATCCCTGGAGAAAGCCATGTCCATGCTGCCACCCCCACTCAGGAGGTTGCTTTAGGGCATTTCCAAATGAAGAGCCGAATTCTGCACTATTGGAGCTCCATAAGAAGCTGGGGGCGTCGTGCCTGGATGGACTGTTGGTCCTACATGTGGTGGTAGGCTCCACGTCCCAGATGAAGGTCACTCCAGCAGCCGCATGTCACACATGCCCGTTTATATTCAGGCTACCTGGGGAGGGCAGATAATATTAGGCTGAATTTGGGAATGTCTGAAGCTAATGCTCCGGGAAGTTTAGTTCTTCCAAAGATGAGGCTTAGACCCAGAGGGGGATGTAACCTCAGTGTTTATGGGGAGGGGTGGTAGGATTGACATTTCAGTCTCCTTTGCACTGGTAGCCAGGCTTCTTGTCTTGCAAAAATTTCTTGGGAACTTTGATGGGGTATCTGATGGAAGACTGGCATATTCCACGTCTCCAAAAATCTTTCCAGCCCACAAGATACCCGTAGCCAACACCACTTCCTGACTCCTAATGGATCACTGGGTAGGAGGGGTATGTCTGTCCAGACAGCTATACTGCACGTGGGTGTATTTGATGTGCTGCCACCAAGTGCCTTCTGATCAGAAGCCAGCTGGGGATCTATAGAGTAGTTTTGGCTTTATTTTCTAAGGCATCATTAACAACAAGTCTGGCTTTTGCTAGAACTGGACCTTGCCTCTAGCTGGACGTGGGAGAAAGCAAAAACACAGGTGACAGTGGCAAGACATAAGTTATTTCAGGACAGACTTCCCTTGGAGCAACTTCTCTCTCTGAAGTGTGTAGTTATGTGGGGAGAGAGCTGCTTGTCAGCTACCAACGCAGCAAAGGATTGAGCTTGAGTCTTGCTTGGGCTGCAGCCAGGCTGGCTGGAGATAATCCATGTGTAAGACAAAGGTGGAAATCCCCTCAGCTCAGCATCGCAGCACAGTTCAGCTTCGAAGGCTTCTCCAGAGGTCTGTAGTCCAATCCGTCAGTGAAAGCAGGGCCAGCTTTGAAGTTACAACCCCTCTATGTGCTCCCATGAGCATCTCAGTCCAAGTAAGCCATGTTATCTTTCAAGTAGTGCCTGTGTGCTAGCTCTGTGCGTTTGGAGAGCAATGGGTTTGGAAGTGCTCTAAGGCACAGCTGAGCTGGCCAGTCCCAGCACCATCTCCAGCAGCGTGGCTGTGCATCTGCGAGGAGGTCATCTCTGGGCTGGAGCAGCTGCAGCTGGAAGGGAATAAGTGAGCACACCCATCGGGACCACCCCTGCCTTCCAGGGACTGGAGTTAAACCGCCAACACAGAAAGAAAACATGGAAGAAGAAAAGAGAAGTCAAGTTAGCATACACAAAGTCTATGAGAGAGCTGGGAACAGAAAAAAAAAACAGGTTTTAGGAGTCATAGGCCAGGAATTATCCAGTAGGCACGGTCACCTCTCTGGTGTGGCATGCTCTGGCCATGCTCTTGTCCATGAGCACTGCCCTGTTGTCCTGCTTCGACATGCCCAGCTGCACTTCAATGCACAGCTTGATGGCTTCAGTCAAAGGGCCTCCAGGGAAAGAGGAGGCATTTCTGCTGGATAAATCCCATCTTACGCTCAAAGAGGTTCTTCTTTTTTTTTTTAGGAAGAGGCTAACAAGGTTGAACAAAGAAGACGGGAGGCGTAGGAGAGTGTTACCCAGGGCAGCACTGGGCTGGGGCTCAGAAGTGGTTTCTGATGCTGGCCAGGTGTGGGCACATTTCCTTGACCTCCCATGCCTCATTTTCCCCATCTCTAAAAGTAACACTGAGGTGTTACTGCTGTGTATGCTCGCTCATGCTGTGCTGGAGCCTCGCATTTTGTGTCATTCAGGACCTCTTGGCTCTCCTGAGGTTCAAACCATTGTTGGGCCTTGGGCATCAGGGGCAAGGGGAGGATCTAATAAAGCTTGGTGTTGACTTACACTTGATGGTTCAGCTGTCAGATAGAGATCAGCAGCAATACAGCTGAATAAAGGCATGGATGGGAGATTTCCTCTGTGAGGATGACTTCAGGCTAGGTGGCAGAGCATGGAGAGAAGAGTGTGCAGCAGGGCAGTCAGTGTTCCTGCAAGTGTAGAGGAGAGGACACGTTTCTGCTGGTCAGTGCTGTGATGGCTGTCTTGGGGAGGGCAGGTTTTTGCCTCCAGTGCCATTACCAGCAGAGCCTGCTTGTTTCTTTTCCGTAATGGAGACAAACCACTGCAATGCACACATTTTGTCAGGCTGGCACTGTCTGATCGGAACAATAACCATCCCTGCTGGAAGCACTTCCCTTGTCCCCGCATGCTTCTGCTGTTGTCCCTAAACACAAGTGACCCCTGGGACTATGCGGGGTGGCTGCAGTAGGAAGAGGAAGTCCCTTCTCCCTGGAATTGGATAGCATGTTATCAGGCATGCTGATAGAAACCCTTCAACATTACCAGGAGACTAGAAGTGTCAGGCACAGCTCACCTACAGGGGTAGAAAATGGTAATATAGGTGGTTAGGGAGTTTTATTTATTTTTTTCCTATCCATGTACTGTTTTTCTGAAATGTATGTTCTGCCCTGGGAGCACTGAGCAGCGTTCACTTGAGCCCTTTCTGGTAGCTGTGCTCTGAGCATCACACTAAGCAAACACAGAAATCACCAGTGGTTCTTGGTGACCCTCGCTCCGGCTTGACCTGCCAGGCTCAAGATCTCTTTGGTGAAAGTCTGCTATGTGTTAGCAAGTAACTGTTCAAACACAGATGCTGCCTGTGTCAGGGAGGCTTTTTCTTCAGAAAGTACAGACAAATATTGATCCTCTATTGAGCCTGGAGAGCAGGCTGGAGCAGAGCAGTGACGTGTGATAGGAGCTGAAGAGGTCCCATAGCACAGGATTTGAGGATACTAAAGGGCCTCTTATTTGCTGATCGGGCAAAGCTTGACGTGCGTCTAATCCCCTGGCCAATGTGGTCACGGGGGTTTAGCTTTAACCAATTTCTAATTAAAAGTGTTTACAGATGAGCGCTTTATTTACCCAGCATTAATTATAAAGGGCTTTACTCTAGCAGGGAGCAAACGAGTTTCCTGTCTGCTGTAGCAAAACCCTTGCTGGGAGCTTGCTTTCCCCAGAAGGTCCATAATAAAGTTATTATAACGACAGTCTTTGTGATGAGATCCTGAGCAGATGGGGGCGGGAGAGGTGGGAGTCTTTTCACCACACATGCGCCCGCTGTCACAGCTTTAGGAGTCCTCTATTTCCATGTTTTCTGCCTGGACATTTGCCAGTCACCATCCAAGGTCTTCTGGGTCCAGAAGTCGTTAGTTTAAACCCTGGTGTAATCACGTATTAAGTTATACGTGTGTAAAATGAAAGCAGGAGGATATTAGCTTGTTTAAGATGCTCTCTGTGGTTGGAAAAGGGCTGGATGCGCAGGGGGGACATGGGATCACAGCTCTGCAGGTCCATGTGTGTCCATAGTAAACAGCAGTGTGTCTCTCGGCAGCTTGGACAGAGCCAAACACTAAGTATTATTTCATGTTTATCTGTTTTTTTTGTTTGAGTAAACCCAAGTTTTTTCCTCCACACCATGCCCATTTTGACAAGATTTCTCAGAAGGAGAAAAGCCAGTTGGGAGATTTTCAGAGCAATTGTGACCCTTTGGTTCTGAAAAAAAAAGTTCATTTTAAAATATCAAATTTAACAAATTTTTCCTTTTAAATTATTTTCTATATATTTTTTTCTACATTTCTCTACTAGTAATATTTTATTGTATGTTGTAACAGCCTGTAATTCTATACACATTTGTAACAAAAAAACTTCCAGAACTGCTGTTCTTGAGACATTTTGGTTCCTGGGAATGCAGGCTCCGAGATGTTGACATTTCCCACACAATTTGCTGTTCTGGCAATTTTAGTGATAGCCACCGCTGCGTGCAGAACTGCTAACAGAGTACATGGGAATAAGAGATCAGGTGGTAAGAGCCAGCTTCAGCCTCCTATTTTTACAGTGATGTCCGCTGATTTACTAAATAAGGAGTTTTGTTGGACTTCTTGTCCCTTTGTCAGACTTTGGTGCTAGTTAAAATTTGTTCTTTAACTTGTAGACAAATGAATTATTTAAAACACAAAAGAGAAACTCCAGGTGCCATAGCCAAGAACTGACACACTGAAAAAAAAAAAAGACTAATTCTGTGCATTGCTTGTATACATCTATACTGAATTCAATTTTTTTTAAAAAAAGCTGCCATGCCATAATGCCCAGATAATAAAATAGTTATTCCCTTGTGAGAGTAGTGTTGTGAATTGATGGCATTTCTTTAATGCACTGAGGAGCACTCACCTTAAGAGAGAGACATTCAGGTAAAGATGTGTATTTGATCATGGATAGCACATGCATTTTAGGAGCAGTCTGTAAAACAGACATCTTCTGCCTTGCAGTTCTTTCATACCCTGTATACGATTTTGTTCTTACCACGATCCAGTACACAACCTTGCAATGGTTATGTTTAAGCCCTCTCAGTCTTAATGCAAAATATCATCCTTTAATAATACGGGAAAAGAAGGGAGGGTCCAGGAGGCATTATTAAAGAACCTCATAAATCTGTGTATCGCAGAGCATTTTGGCTCGCTGCATGTGCTATGCTGTGGACCAGCTCCTCCCCGTGCCTCTCTACCAGGAAGGATGCTTTTAGTGATGATGTCAGCCCGAGGTGAGCGTGTGGTTCTTCCTTGCTTGCATACATCTCCTCATGTTGCCTGCGCACACCTGGAGAGAGATGTTGGCCTGTGGTGAGAGCTTGCTGCGTCTGGGATGGGGGGCTTTGTCCAGGCTTTACTTCGCTGTGAATTTGCATAAGGCTGTGTTATTCAGCTCAGCAGTTCCCCAGCGATCCTTAGGGTAAAGTTGTGTTCTAGGCTGGTGCCCTGTCTGCAATGAATATGCCTGTGAAAGCCCGATTAATGCCAAATTATACTTAAGGGAAATCTTTACCTTCAGCTATGATATTGTAAATTATTGAATGCTGCAGAGAAAATTACCACACGGTCCTTCTAAAAATACCTACCTCTGTCATAGTCATACAGAGCTTCAAAAGGTTTATTGAGGGGGACTGGGAGATTAATTTCCGTTAAAGATGCAATTTCCTTATTTAAAAAAAAAATTATAATTTAAATGGTGCTGTAAAAGCTAAGTTAAAAATAAAGGGGAATCGTATGAATTCAGGGCCATGTGCTCACTGCAAAGCTTGCTAGACTTCTAAAGCAAGCAAGCGAAGGTGGGGTTAGAGACTGGCGACAGCACACGAGACCTTTGTTTGCTCCGGTTGTGGTGAAAATGATGCACTTCATGTCTTGAAACCCATGGAAGCCTGAAAAACCAGGTGATGTGCTGTGGTGGTGCAAGTGATGTGCTGTGGCCGAGCAGAGCAGCTCCAGGTGTGACAGGGGCAGCAAGCTGCAGGCTCTCTGCTGGCCAACTGGGCTGCTAGCCCAGCCTTTGGTCTGCTGCAGGATCCTCTCTGGGATCCTGGCTTGTGTTAGTGTGATGTTAAGTGGTTTAGTGGCTTCTCAGGCATGCCCAGACAGGCTGCCCACGGGCTGCCTGCAGACAGGCTGTGGGAGGTCCTCTGCGGGCTGAGGAAGCACCTGCGCGGGTGGGAAGTGCCCCAGCAGCTAACAGATCTCACTCACTCCTGACCGTCGTTGCTCCAGAGCTGTGTCATCTGTGCCTCTAACTGCAGGGCCTCAGAAATTACCTGAATTGCAGTGAATTGATCATCTGTTTCCAGAGAATTGCCCATTTGGTGAAATGTGCCCCATGAAAAATATCTCCAGTATTCCTAGCAGCAGCAGCCAGGTACCAGTATGGGTTTGGGAGTGGAGTAGTTACCAGTGGGGCCCGAGGTGGGACTGTGCCGAGCACTAACTCAAAACGGCAAGGGAGCTGTTTTGCCTGGCAGGTTGTCCTCAGATACAAACCTGGTCTGTAAGGACAGACCAACAACCAGCTCTCCATCCCGTGCCAAATGGGGAGGCAGGCTGGTTGCTGGCGTGGTGAGTGATCTGGCTTCGAGCTTCTGGCCGTGGCAAGCAAGACAGTAAGCGGGTGAGCAGATGTGATGAGAAGCAGCTTTCCTCTAAGCAAGTCCTTGACATGGTGTTAGCAATGCAGGATGCTTTACTTTTACCTCCATAGTAGCCAGGCATCTTGGCTTGCGAGTGGGGCCTCAAGTCCCCTGGTGAGCAAAAATCCCCAAACTCTAATCCCACCTTCCTTCAGCTGCTTTTTTGTATTTTTAATCTGACATGGAGGCCCTTTAGCTCATGTGAGCTTGCAGGTCTCTAAAGACTTTCGCCACCAATTTACAGATTGTAAGTAATGGGTTTGTCAGTCCCTCACTATAGGACCTCAGTGAAAAATCGTTTCACATACAGATCCATCGTATACCCCAAGTGTTGTCTGAGGCTAGCAGGGTTTCCCTGACCACACTGTGCTGCCTTCCCTCCTCCCTCTCACTCAGTACATGACTTCATTTAAAACAACGGTGAGAGATGTGAAAGAAGATATGCACAGCAAGATGTAAAGCCCTCCAGTCTGTCAACACACCTCAGAAAAAAAAAAGAAAAGACCATCACAGGCAGGAGTACTGTAACTTGAGAATTGACAAATTCAGTATCTTCAAAATTAGGGGTTAGCTTTGGTAGGCAGAGAGAAGTTTGGACGGTGGTCTATGGTTTTATTAACGGGAATGCTCCCTGATGATGGCAGCATTGAAATCTCGGCCTCAACCAAGAACCAGGCTCCTTTGTTCTGCAAAACCGAACTTGAAGAGGTTCATAATGCTTTATATTTTGACAGCACTTCTTCAATTCAGACACCATCTAGGCATTAATAAATGAGACCTCTTGACATCCTTGCTGTGAGTAGAACTACATGGCAAATGGATTTTCCAATTTGTTGAGGTTTTGGGAAGCAAGCAGAAGAAATTTTGTTCCATGTTGGAACAAAAAAAGCAGAATTGTTTTGGGTCTTTTGAAACATTTTCAATAGATTCAAAGCACTTCATTCAGATTTCAACCCCTTATAGTTTAATAGAAAGTAGTCTATTTTAAATAAAGTAATTTTGCAGGAAGAAACTAAACTTCTCAGTGGAAGTATGGAAACAGACCATTTGAATCTTAAAAAAATATTTCCCTGAATTTTTCCAGTAAAGAAATATTTTCATAATGACTATGATTTTATTTTTAAACCATTTAATTAAAACGAGTTTTTCTAAATAAAACTAGACATCCACTTGATACCTTGTGTCAGCTCTGTCTGTTTCTTGTCTTCTCAGGCTGTTCCCCTTCTTATCAGATCTAATTCACAGCTGTGGCTAAGTGCGATCCCTTTCCCTTTTTCCCAGGGAAGCATCCTGTACAGCCACCACAGTATAAGAGGATCTCCTTAGATGTCCCTTTTCCCAGGGGACAGCTTCAGGCATTGGCCTGTGACTGTTGAAATTCCCTTGTTGGCTTCAGAATATTTTATGATGAAAGTTTAATGAAAACTGATGCATTTCCATGGAAATTTTCCAATTTTAACCAATTGGTATTTTCTAACAAAGAACATTTTGTCAAAAACATTCCTGTCCAGTTTTCCTGCCTCCTACATCAATTAGGTCTTTAAAAAACACAGGCACAAACAACACATGTATAACTGGATAACAGCATTTCAATAGTCTAGTAAGGGGACAAAATCTGAAAAAGATTAGGAGAAAACAGGGAGATCGCTATTATTTTTGAATGAGGTGGGGGGACACATTCAGAACTGCGCAGCCCTGAAGATACAAGTTCTATACTTTTCCATGTATGCGTTCCTGTGCGGGCTGCCACGTTCAATCAGAGAAATCACCCAGGTCGATGAAATTTATGAAGTTGCCCGGTGATGGGTCTGCATTGTAAATAAAGGCAAATTAGCTGGCAGTATGTTAGCACATATTTCACTTGTGTCACAGTGTAATAATGAACCTTGTATCAAAGTCTGCAACACCATCTGAGTTTTATATGCCCCATTTCCTACATGTTTTGAACAGTGGAACCAATTTATAACGTAATGATTTTTCCATACATAATTTCTTTCTTATGATTTCCATAACTCGGAGTTTTTACTATGAGTAGGGCTGAAGGCAGCCTCGTAAAGGATATGAAAAGAGGGCTGGCTAAAGTGTCTCATAAAAAAATAGCTCGAACGATTTGCTAGTGACTCTCTATGGGTTTGATTGTGCCTTGAATTTTGGACCATGCCAGGAACCAGCAACCTGCGTTTCCAACCGCCTTCACACCGTGCAGCCTTTCACACCAGACGTGCAGTGTTGCTGTTTGCTGGCAGGAGACGGGAAGGTGGGGATCGGTGGGCCAGGAGGAAAGGGGGAGCTTGGCTACCTTTGCTCATTCACTGGCCAACAGGGAGGAATAGAAATTTACTCCTGGTTTAAGCCAATCTGAGGGCGTGTTGATGAAGTGGTTAGAAAAGCTCAGTGCGGAGGCAGAAGTGCAAGTACGTGCCCCGGTCTTAAGCTGGACTCTGTCTCCCGTCAAAGATAAAAATAATCTGTAAAAGCAGCTGAGTATTAAAAGGGGGTTGGATATGTTGTTGCCGTGTCGCTTCGCTGGGTACTGTTAATACAGGAGCCAGATTGTCTTAATTGTGCTGGACAACTGGATGGGGCAGGTGGGGAGGTGAACGTCCCTGCTCCAGGGGAGCAAACTGTTTTCTCGGTTTGGCATCACTTTGTGAGCATCTTGGAGTCGGTGGATACAAACCCACCATTTTTAGGCAGGTGAGATAATATAGCTCTAAAAGCTCACCTGGTGGTCAAAGGATATCCTTTGCTCTATGGAGAATTAAAAAAAAATGGGAAAACGCCAAATATTGTTTCAGCCATTTCAAGACAAAATCCTTCCAGTTTTTGTTTCCAATTGGAAATTAGTCATTTAGGAGGAGTTTTAATTTAAGCAAGTTTAGAAAAAGAAGACTTTCAACAATGAAGTATTTCATTTTAGCCTTGAACAAAAAGTGTAGTTTGACCCAAATGAAAATTTTGCTTATGTTTTAATTTCATTGAGGCTCCCCCATAAATCTCCTCTAAAGCCAGCCTAGGTTGAACCAAAATGCTCTTTTCATTTCCACCTGTTTCCACCCACAAGTTGAAAAAGCAGTGCATTATGTGTGAATCTCAGTGTCTTCTGCTGCTTCTCCTGAGGTGATGCTATATATTCACCATCCTTGCTCAAGGCTGTGCACCTCTGGGCCCTATATATCAGGACTTTTCAATTGCAAAGATCACAAGTGAGCTGCCTTACCCCACCTTGCTGTTCTTTCTTCCTGGACCCCAATCCTATGTGCAGTATAACAAAATCCCTGCAAAAGCAACCTCTGAATCAAAGCTGCTCCTAAATTACCATTTTGCTTCGGGAACATGATCTTGCCTCTGTCAAAGCCCTAACTTTCAGTAATACCAAAGGAAACTTTTTATAGCTATACACTTTCTTTTCCCCCCTGGAATGAAGTTAGTTAGAAGCAGGTGCTTGGTTAGCTGTTGCAGGTCTTTTGGCCGGTGCCTCCATCCTTGCGCAGGAGGATGCTGAGGGATCAAGTGGAAGAGCAGAGAGGCAGGTGGGGAATAGGGAACACCTGCCCTGAGAAACACCAGTTTCATAAATCTGTGACATTAAAGCCTTTGATCTGTGTCCTTCATATCTCTGAAGGATCACTTCCACCATGGGCCCAAGGTCAGCTTGAGAGTTTATCTTTTTTTGTCTCTCTCTTTCTTTATTTAATACGCTTCCCTACATACAGTTAAGCTGAAAAAAAAATTTGAAGGGTGCCATTTATTTCTCTGTACAACTACCCAGGTCCTGGTGACTACAAATCAGAAGTGTATCCTGCCAATACTGCAATCTAATCTTGTCACAGGTAGAAGTTAAGAAACTGTCCGTTTAAAACATCAGATGATGCAAGTGTTGCCCACACTAACAAGCACCACAGAAAACAAAATAACTGGGTGAGGGGCAAGAACACATAAATATTGCTTCCTATTGCTTTCCCCATTTTTTATTTCCCAAGTTTCCTTTTGGGAGAGGGAAGACTTTTATCCAGATGCTGGCTGTTAGGTTGTTTATTCAATTAGGGAGAAATTACACATTGGTAAGTACCACATTTTTCAGCTGGATGGGGTTGCACAGTGATGGCGATCTGCTCTGGAAGCCACTGAAGCTTCGGTTCTGCCCAAGCAGGTCTGAAGCCCCTACAGACCCTGTGTGATGGGTGAGTAAAAGGAAAACTGCCTCAGAGAGAATACAGGGTCTTAAGTAATCTCCTCTGCTCTGTTTAGAAATTGATGTGGACAGTGTGCCTGTATGAATCTGGCATTCCTCCTAATCGATACATCTGCCGGATGCTAGTGACGTCCTTTTCCTAGAAATGTATTACTTTTAATCTGGAGAAATTAGTATTGTGGGTTCACGCCATGTGACTTTTGTCTCAGCTGGATAAATAGCATGAATCACTTTCCCCTTTCAAAGCCTCTCAGCCAGTCAGCTCCAAATACCCATTTAATCTGACTTTATAAGTTAATAAATCACTCACAATAATTAAGCATTAGCTCCACGTGCCAGCAGAGCACTGGGGAAGGCAAGTGGGTTGGTGCAGTCCTATGTCTTACAAACCTTTTTGCACCAGAACTATCTTTCCCGGGGTGCTTGGAGCCTGGCACGGCCGTGTTTGCTGGGGTTAAGATGTGATCATATGTAAGTTGATGACTGGCTGCTAAGTGAGGGGGTATCCTCCTGGGGATTAGCAATAGCTATGGCTGTCTGCAGGATGAAGAGGTGGTCCTTCAGTGTGCTGAAGGGGTGAAAGCTCTGGGCTCAGAGTTTGCTTGTCACAGCGGTGCCTGGAAGCCTTGCTGTAATTTAGGCTTAAAGGTGGGGAGAAAGGGGACTGTATTTCACCTGACTTCAGCCATTTCAGAGCTAATACAGTTGAAATGGCTTCCTCAGTGGGCAGTGAAGAGGAGGAGGCGTGTATAGTCCACGTACCTAAGACACATTGAGGGCACATTTGGTTTTTGCTGAATGGAGGTGGGGCCTGGATAGCTAATCCCATGTGTCCATGTTGTGCTTATGCAGAGCCAAGCTGGGGTCATCTACCCGTGATTCAAAATCACTCCTACCTGGCAGCGTAGATGTGCTCAGGAATTGGCTGTGTGGGTTTATGTATTTCATAGCTCAGTCTGAAGTCAAGATGCATTTACAGAGCCACGTTGAAGCTCTGTAGTACACACAGCCAGGTTTTTTGAGGTATCTGAACTGCTCTGATACGCAGATTTGTCTTCTGTATTTTAGGGAAGATGGTGTGAGTATGTGTTTCCCAGGCAAGCCATGCATACCTTGAGGTCTGGTGGTAGCAGCCAGCTGTGTCAAATATGACAGTCAGTGGCTCTTTGCCTTCTCTTATCCTGCAGTTGCTGCATCTTTGGCTGGAGGTTTTTGAAAGGGAGCATAACCTGGCCTTGAACTCTACCCTCTCCATTAATATGATGGTCTGTATAGGGTAGCATTGGGCAATTGATAATTTGTTTTTCAGAGATGCTGAGCACACTACTTCACCCTGAGTCTCTGAAGGCTCAAGCTGTAACTGTGGCCACAATGGCTTGTGCCTCTGGATTGGTGTCTGCTGCTTACCTCCAGCCATGAAAGCTGTGGGTGCAAAGTCGTAGGTCACTTTTCAGTCCCAAACCTTTTCCCTTGATACCATAATCCCCTCGCTCCTACCCCACGCTCTTCGGCTTTGCTGTGAGCAGAGATTTATACACAGGAAATGGAGAATATGACATTTTGTTTGTGCCTCTGTGTATGTGTAATATCTTTAATACGAAACTAGTTGCCACTTAATTATACAGGCTAAAGACCTCTATTCAGCGTGTTGTATACAATTTATGAGTCTCAGGTCTCCCAGGCATGCATTACAGCTGTGTGGCAACACCCAGGTGACTAACATTCCTTTTTAATTTAATTTCCTTACACAAATAGCTTCATTAAGGATCAGTTATTTGGGCAGAGAAAATACTATTTGAATAGGTCGGACTAAGCCATTGAATTTAGGACCCTGCTACTATTACAGCTGAAAGCAGCACCAGGCCTCAGCATCACCCTCCTGTTTGACAGTTTTCTTTCACCCTTAGACCGGGAATCCTTCCCACGGGCTGCAGTTAGTTCTTCACAAACTGCTCCAGCATGGGTCCCTTCCACGGCGTGCAGTCCTTCAGGAGCAAACTGCTCCAGCGTGGGTTCCCTGTGGAGTCACAAGTCCCGCCAGAAAACCTGCTCTGTGGGCTCTTCTCTCCACAGATCCACAGGTCCTGCCAGGAGCCTGCTCCAGCGTGGGCTTCCCACAGGGTCACAGCCTCCTTCAGGCATCCACCTGCTCCGGTGTGGGGTCCTCCACGGGCTGCATGTGGATATCTGCTCCACCGTGGACCTCCATGGACTGCAGGGGTACAGCCTGCCTCACCGTGGTCTTCACCACAGGCTGCAGGGGAATCTCTGCTCTGGCGCCTGGAGCATGTCCTCCCCCTCCTTCTTCACTGACCTTGGTGTCTGCAGGGTTGTTGCTCTTACATGTTCTCACTCTCTCCAGCTGCCATCACTGAGCCCCACAACTTTTTTTCCCTTCTTAAATTTGTTATCACAGAGGCACTACCACTATCACTGATTGGCTCGGTCTTGGCCAGCAGCGGGTCCGCTTTAGAGCCAGCTGGTATTGGCTCTGTCAGACAAAGGGGAAGCTTCTAGCAACTTTTCATCAGAAGCCACCCCTGCACCACCACCTCCCCCCCCACCCCTGCTACCAAAACCTTGCCACAGAAACCCAGTACATGGACTTACTTCAAAGTTAATTCAATGTGCAAGGCAGGACTGAAGCTTTTATGGGAGCAATAGTAAGGAGGAAGTTTTTCATCTTTTGCTGGGATTTCCAATTTGTGCATTTTTATCTCTTTGATAAAAAGAAGTTCCCTTGCTTGCAAAGTTGGTTCACACAGCACCTAGAAAATTGATTCCCATCTTTGAACCTCTAGTTTTACAGCTGGAAATCAATGAGACGTTGCTGAAGTCCTTGGGAAGCTCCTGTCAGTCACCTCTAGGCACTGCTGTGCTGCTTTTGGTAAGCATGGGGTGTAGATGCCTTAGGGCTCATGGGACTTGGGTCCCAAGCTTCAGGCAGCAAAGGGGAGGGAGAAGCACTGGAAATGGGCTGAACAGGGAGGTATCTTTTCATTCCCTGCACCCAGATTTGCAACGCTTACACTGCATAGCTGCTGTCAAAATATCTGCTTAGTCTGCAAAGGCAGATTAGACCAAAATTCCTAACTGATCACAGAAAAATTATCTTCAGGCTCTTATATTAGGGAGTTTTTCCCTGATACCACATTAACTTACCCCTTTCACATGAGCAGAAATACAATTCACATATCAAATTAACATAAAGATCACTTTCTGAGGTAGCCAAGATTTCCCCCCCCCAGAAATGCCGCCACATTGCAAGCCTCCAGGCTTCCTGCTCCTGCCAAAATTGCAAAACATTGCCAGAAAGGTGAGTATTGCTGATGACTTTGACATTTCCAGGCTATCTCCACAAGATTGTACTGTTAAAAGTATATTCCGGGAACGCGGGAAAATGTGAGGAAAGTTGGACATTTACATGGCTCTGCTCACTTACATGACATTGTGTAAATGTTTGTAAGTGGTATAAACACTCTTTGTCCAGGACATAAGCCAAATCCTAACTGTCTACAGGTAGGACAGAGCACTCTCAGTAGACATACTGTTATATCATTATCTGTTATGTAGAAGCATCTGATTTTTTTTACTCTCCAAGATAGGATATCGGGCTCTCAGGACTATCACCCTGAATGCGTGTGCAAGGCGTAGGGATGGCTGCTTCTTAAAACGCTGGCCAAGTGTAAATCTTACAAAAACCTTTCGAGATGGGTGGTCTTGCTTTTTGGACACAGGCTTTTGCTTTTCAGCAGGGAAAGGGTTGAGTGATGATTATCTCTCACTTTTTCCCATTCCATTTCTTTTCGTGATAAATAAAACGAGCCTTGCTTGAAGTGATTGCTTTTTAATGATGCATGTCAGACGTGAAAGCAGTATCGCTCCTGTTTGAAAAGGGCATGTAATGTAACAAGCTGGCTGACTTTCATTCCCAAATCACCACCATTCCTTCTATCAGCATAGAAATAAATGAGTTCTCGTTGCCTGCCGAGGCTGGGGGGGCCTTATCTTGCCTGAATATTACCTCCTTGTTCTCTGTGGGGGAAAAGGGATATAAAACAGCAGACCCCCCAACATTTTTTTTTCTGATTGCCAGACGACCTCCAAGTAGAAAATATGTGTGATCCCTGAATACCTGTCCAAGGAATTAAATTTCTGCGAGGCTCATAATACCATTAATAACTGTGCTAGCTCCCCATGGGGCCCCAGCTCTAGTTTGGGTATTGCTGACCTAAAGAATAGGTTGAGCAGTTTTTGAAAATCTTAGAAGCAGCTGGGCCTGTGGAGAAGCCCTGAGTTGGTCTTTTGTGTTGTTCATGTGGTCACCAGTGACTGAGAGCTTGTTACTGCTCATTGGCGTTGCTGGTCTGTGGTAAGTGTGGATTAAAATGGGTTAGTTGGAACTGCTGTGGAGGACTTAGCTGCAGCTCAGGGGAGGAGGGGAAGGCTACCTGGGGAGGTTAATACCAGGTATGGATGGTGAGCATATTCTTTATTTTCCTCAGTAATTACCCTGTACTGCAGGTAGAAGATAAGCCTGGGCTTGATTTGAACCATGAGCTATTTGGAGAGCAGGTCACGGAAGACACCAAGTCAAAGAGGCAGGAATGTGCTCCACCCTTTCATCCTTTGTATTCAGTGCACAGCCTCCCAGAAACCAGGATGCTTTCCAATGCATTATCCAGTCCAATTTGAAATGACCTGAGCAGTGAACCAGCACTTCCCCTGGCAGCTTGTTAGGGTGTTTTCTCCTCCTGTCCAACTCATATTTCCCGTTTCTTTATTTCAGCTCATTACGTCCTTTTGCCTGGCTGAGGGTAAATGTGCTTCACCACTAAACAGCCCACAGCAATCAGAACTTCAGTCATGTACCATTAATCCCTGGAGCACATCATTACTTGTTCACCCTGCTGCATGCTCCAGGAGAGAGTGAATGATTGACATCGGTCATAAATGCTTATAGTGTTAATTCTTTAATGTCTTGCTAATTTTAATTTGCTCTGTTCAGGTTGGGAGGGGTGTGATAACAGATGCTGGACAGAATACTGCCCCTTGTGCGCTGCTTATCACTGCTGGAAACATGCCTCTCCTATCGTAGTTTGCACAGCCCTAAGGCACGGAACAAAAATGACGGCTATTTTCGTATAAATAAACACCAAACTGCACAGACTTCTGCATCTTTGGTGGCCAAGAAAAGGGATCTGTGTGCTGGAATCTGCTCTCTGAAGTAGGCATAACCTTTCTCATGCCCCTTATTATATGCGAGGGTTTTGCCTGGCTGCTTAAACCCAACCTCATTTTTAGAAGGCCTTTATGCACTGAAACCCTTTCGTGTTTCAGCCTCAGTCTTTGCCAAGCACTTAGGCAGATGGAGCATGTTAAGGCCATGAGCTGCATTACATGAGGCAGTACTTGTACTCATTGTTGCTCTGCCGGAATGTGCTCTGCATTCCCCCAAAGAAGGTGGCTGTGTTGGATTCATCTGTTCCCTCAAAATAAATCCAACACTGGTTGCACAAAAGCACCTCTTTGATTCGTGTATGATGTCCTGTACTTCTGGGAGAGAGTAGAGTGGGCTGCATAGTTCAGGTGGGGATTGAGATACAGTTGATGAAACACTGGAAGTTGGAGTGATCCCATCCCAGCTTTGGCTTGGATTCGTATCCCTCCAGGGCTGGTTGTGTTTGGTCACAGCACTTCTTAACAGATGGCTCTGTGATGCTGAATTCTCATTTTCATGGTGGTCCATGCCACACTTCTTGGGCTGATCTTGTCAGCATTGCACTCGAGACCTAGATTTCAGCAGATTCCAAGCACTATCAAAACCACCAAACTTCTGCCAAAGTTGTGAATTAAGCAGTTACAGTTGAAGGTGTTTTCAGTCTGGGCAGTGATTAGAAGAAACTTCAGTTCATGATTGTTTGAGCTGAAATTCATTCATCTTGATGGGATGCTCAGGAAGAGGAGCATCCCTTACATGAGTAGAGAGAGCCCTCCGACAGGTTCACAGAGGTGAAAACACAAATGAATTCATGTCTGGCAAGTTGGGTAAAGAAATTGTTTCTCCTGTCTTTATTTTTGCTTCCTTTGTATTTTTTAAAATACCCATTTTTAGCCTAATTGCAGACAATAAATCAAACCCTAAAGTAAGCAAGAACATCTGACTGTCAGCAGTTGTGAGGGGGAGATACGGCAGCAAACTGGCCTGTCTATCCAAGCCGACATTTTTTAAAAATATATGGAAGGTGGTGGGATGCGATGAGAGATGAATTCCGTAGGTCACCCTGTACTTTTCTTTCCCTTTGAACAGCATCTTGCAAGCACCAAGGGTAAAGAAAACATTCTTTAAAGGCCAGCCAGGGAAAGACAGACCCACCAGGCAACACTGACTTGTAGCTAATGGGGCTGCACAATTTTGGGAGGTCATTTCATCACCTGGTTGCTCCAACAAAATCTGAAGATGGCTCTGATTTCATCGGAGAGGATGATGGAGCTGTTGGCGTCATAGTATCCCTTATGTTGTGGCTACTGATGAACACAGCAGAATCCAGTAGAAATCTTCTGTTCCTGAGCCCAGGAGGCAGTAAATTGTACTTAGTAAAGCATGCAAACCAGATACTTACAAACCCAAGGGGAAAGCCATGAAATATTCATGAAGTCTTTCTTATGAAAGAGTTTTATTCATCTATATATATAAATATATATATGCACACTTTTGAAATCTATTCAAACCAAATAAGACTTTCTTAGTCACCTTGCATAAAATAGGAAAGCAGATGACTTTGGTTGTGCCTCTATTATACAGTCATCAGGAGACTGAAATAGGTCTGGAAAAGGAGCCTCTGGTGCTCTGCCACCTTCTAAAGATGTGTGCCTTTCTTCTGGCTCTGCTGGCATTTCAGCAGAGCAGCTGCTCTGGGGGAAATCACTTGCTGCTACCTTGATGTAGTAAATCAATCGTCCTTTGTAATTTATCACCCTCTTTGCAAAAATAATGCATAACTGTTAAAATGTATCAAGGGACGAAGCTTCTAAATGTCCTGGGAATGGCAATGTTTATGATATGGTGGAGTCCAGGCTGTGACAGTGCACTCGCTGCTGGCATCCCTGCCCTCTCCATCTACACCATAGGAGCATCGGTCCCATCTCATCCCATCGTGCCCGCGCTGGGGCTGTGCTGTAAATCAGGTTGATGAGTCCAGGAGCACGGCTGCACTAGTAAGGCTGGTAAACTCCCATAGAAAATGTGTCCCTAGGTAGTGTGCCCAAGCCACGTATAAACTCAGTTCCTTTGCCCAGAGCTTAAATACAGAGACAGCCATCTTCTGTGCTTGTATTGCCTATACTTGATCTGTCAATAAATACTCTAATGTTTTACCATCATTAAAGTCCTTTTTGAAAACAATAAAGAAGAAGGGGGAGAGAGGAGACTGTAAGTAACAACCAGAAGATTATTTTAGGAGTTTTGCTTGATGCCTGAAAATAAGTAGCTCTAAATTAGACTCTCGCTTGCCTTTTAAAGCAAAGTCATCTTTTATTCTTACCCTTATTAAAACATAGGAGAATGTTTGCAGTTACATTTGCCAAAGTAGCTTCGGCATTTTCTTTTCTGGGAAATTAGTGAGCAAAGTTTGCCAGATCCTCTCCGTATGTTATGACAATGACAGAAATAGTAATTTAGGAAGTGAAATTGTTGGTGACATTACTTTAATAGGCAAGAAACAGCTGATTTTGTTTCTGTTCAGTTCCAGTGAGGAATGCTGTCCTGTTCCATTTCTTTGCTCCCAAAATGTCAGGTACCAGAATAACCAAAGGGTTGCAAGATGGAAGGTATTTTAACATGCATATCAACATTTTGCTTCTTGATCACAAGCTTAAGGGTCTCTTTTGCCTATTTGGCATTATTTGAGGCTGGAATCAGTTGGCACAGTTTGCCCTTTGCACCCTTGTTGGTGAGAAACCCTGCACAGGGGAAAAGAGAGAAGGAGCTTCTGCTCGGAGTAGACTGCCTGGTAGGGCAATTTGCCACAGCCCCACTTGACTGAATTTTTTTTTTTATCTTTTAGATTTCTTTCTGGTCCCCATCTTTCTAGACCTCAGCTGGTAAATACTTGTGGAGTTGTTTTAACGTGTGCTAGCTAGTGATATGTCAGCTTGCTGTCTAATTAATATATAGTAAATTCTGCGGGAAGAGACCGCTTCTCACTGCGTTTGAGGAAAATTAGCACAATATTTCCAGTTCCCATGGGAGTTACCCCGCCCGCTGTCATTAAATGTCTGGTCTAAGCTGGTCATTTGGTTTGCCTCTCTAATCAGCGGACAGAGAGAGGCACCGGGAGCAGAAAGCTCACTCCTGAAGCACTAGGATGGGCAGAGCTGCCAGCTGGGGTCTCTCCTGGCTCAGGTTAGCTGTGTCAAATCCCACAGATAATTTCAAATCATACTGTCACAGGTAGTGTGTTTTATGCTTTTTATATGTATTGTCTTCAGCCTCAGATCGGGCTTGGTGGGTTTGTGAAGGTTTGGCAGTCAGAGGGTGTCCTGGTGATGAGTGCCTTGCCGGGTCAGGGAGCCGGCACACAAATATGTGGTGGAGCCTTTTACCAGTCCTGGCTGCAGTTACCTTCCTGTGCTGAGAGCTGCCCTGCGCTGGCTGGTGGGGGTGACTGTGCTCATACATGTGGTGGCCAAGGCTGCAGCTGGGACCCAGAGTTTGAAAGCTCAGCCCTTCACGCTTGGGGGTGCAGAAAAGGTAAAAAAATGTAGCAAGTACAATGGGTGCTCCTGCCCCAAATCTGAAAGTGTTTTAGTTTGGGCAGAATTTTGTAGTTTCAAGAAATCCAAAATGCTTGTTTCCAGTGGTTCAGAAACACACATCTGCCCAAAGCAAAACCAGAACCTACCAAAACTCCATCAGATGGAGACATTTTCCATGTGGTTTCCATTTCAGTGGGAGGCAGTCTGTTCCTTTTTACTTTCCGTTGTTGCTGGAGCAAAAGGGTTTTGAATGAAGAATGCGAAGCTCCTGTCATGTAGGTGTGTGTAGCCTGTCTTGGATGCAGTTCTGTGTCTACACAGAATTGGAGAAGAGCAACATCAGGGAAAAGCATAGGAAACTGAATTTGAGAAGTAAATTCCTTGCCTCACCAGATGGGATCAGGGTGTTAAGGATCATGCCTGATATGGCTTCAGAAGTGAATTTCCTTGTGCACTTCTTATTAGCTGCCAGCAGGTACTTAGGCAGGGCTCTCAGTGGCCACAGTGATTTCCTTTCCCTCCCCAGGTATTCTTCCACGCACATTCCAGTCCACAGGGTTAATATCTTCATCATGTTTTATCTATGGCCAAGTTTGGCAGCCAAACATTCGCTCTCACCTGTTTCTTCATTTGTTTCATGTGCACTCCTTTTACAGAGAAAATATCACTGGCAAAAACAGTGTCTGACATCACGGTGCCTGGGGTCTGTTTATTTATCCTTTCATCACCTAGTAAGTATCTCGGACAAACAATATTGAGCTGGAAGACGCACATGTACCTTTCATAACCTCTTCATTTTGTTTAAATGCCCCAGCCTTGGGCTGTATATAACATGAAGCTCTGGGAACTGCATTCATAAACCAGATACTCAGCTGTTGTAAGTTACTGTAGCTCCATTACAGTCAGCGATACTAGGCTGATTTATAGTAGCTGACCTGTGCAGGAGCCAAGGAGAACACATATAAATGGCAGACATTCCAATAACTAAATTAAGCATGGGAAAATGCAGGCTGGCTCTTTGGAAAATACTCCTAACCAGGTCTGTAAGTGCCTGGAGCAGGTACCCAAGCAAAGTGTTGGAAAGTTTGCCTTTTGTGTGTGTTGCAATATGGCAGGGATGGAGTGTTTGGAGAGCTAGGAACTACCCAGAAATATATTAACCAGATGCTGCACATGCCTGGGTAGAGAGCATAGTCATAAAATGACTTCACTCCTGAGAAAAATGCTCAGATTGAAACCTGGCCAGTTAGTGGGTATTTCTGTACCAAGTCACAGCATTTGCTCTGTGCACCTCTTGACAATGCCTGACAGAGCAGATGACAACATAAATATGAGATAAAAATTATCAGACCAGGTGTGGGCAAGGATCTGGCTTCTTCAGCTTCCAGTGGCCAGAAGCACTTTCATAGGCAGACATCATCCCCATCTTCTGATGCTGTGCAGCTCACCTCAGATGGAGGCCATGCTTGTATTAAATATTGCTTGATGGCTTTTTCCCTAAGGTCTAAGAGTTGAGACACCTATTTGCTCAGTCTCCCAGCCCACCCTGGCACTGTGCTCCACCACTGCATTGTGGTGTTCTGTTCAGCTGTCCACGTGTTTCATGTCTGCGTGTGGTGGCAGCCCTCTAACTCATCACACCACTTGGCTTTTATTCCTTGGTATGAGGTAATGGTGAACCTGTTTTGTCCATCTTACCCAATGTCAACCACAGTCCCCTCAAGCTGGTGCAGTTTCTTCTGCTATCCGAAATTCATACAAATTCAGAATTCACTTGTGCTGAACTCTGTATGTTGTATTCCAACATCACTCAAGTGGATGTTGGAACTGAATCCAGGAAAAGGCGAGAGGATGCCTGAAGGTAATTCATTTGAGAAGTGAGGGAAAAAGCTATATCCCTGTCCTGAGGCTGGACCTGGTCTCCATGCCCTGTGAGTAAGACCATGCCAGTCTTTCTCCCAGGGGTGATTTTCACCTGGGCTGCATAGTCCTGGAGAGTATTCTGCAGCATTGGCTTGGCTCCAGGCGGTTCTTGCCTGGGCTCTGCCTCATGCCAGACAGCGATTACTTCCATCAGGATCTTTGCTGTAGTTGCTACCTCACTGCATGTTTAAACCATTTGGTGTGGGATCTCTTCTTATGTGTCATCATTCTTCTTGCCCAGAGGCTTTTCTCATGCAGGTCACCTCGTGCGCCTGATGTGTGTCACAGGAGTGCTGCCAGAGTCTCCTGCTGCCTCATCACAACCTCCCAGGGTTTCTTGAAAGAGCACAACTTCTTTGATTTTGGCATTAATCACAGACTGTTATGAGGACGACTTGGGGTTTGTTCAGCATTTTTCATTGAAATGTTTTCCGATGCCTAGGCTTGATGTAGAGCTCCTTCAAAGGTCTGATCCTTTAATGACACCCATCATGTTTTACATGCCACCAGAAATCAGTCTGAAGAGTAGCATGTACATAACTAGACCCCTCAGGCTGCTGTGTAATTAGTAAACAAGGCTAACCAGTAGCACCATGCAGAGGTGTGTTGTCTGGCCATGCTCTCCACCCGTGTGGGTTGTTCCAGGGGGCACACCATTTCTCATTCCCGCTCTCAGCCGGGCAGCGTGCAGTCGAGTTCTGTAATAACAAACAGTGAAAAAGGACTGGGCTTTGTGAGCTTTAGGAAGTAAGGCAGAGAATAAAACATGGTCCATTAACCTGCCAGAAAAGATACATGGAAGACATAGAAATGACTCCTAAACCACCCTGCTAGAACATGAGAAATTTTTTTTTTCCTAAACTGATTTCCTTATGAATTATTTTTTTACTGCATAATAACTACCAAGAAAAGTATGTTTTAGTTATTCACACTGACCTTTTAAACTTCCAAGAGAACTGCATATTTTCTGAGGCCCCATGTAGGGCCTATTAATAATTATGCACTCCCACTGAGCTCCATTGATTAGTTTGGGTCCTATTTCACACTGTAAAATGAAAAAAAGTCCCTAGTGTTTGTGTATGTTTTTTCTTTTTATGTTCAGCTCTCCTCAGCTATAGATCAAGTTTTGCTGTTAGCGCAGGTTTCGGCCCGTATTGATGCATTGCTGTGCTGTGGGCTTCAAAAACCACGGAAAAGGCAAGATCAGATGGCAGGAAAAAGGGTAAAAGGTGTGACCTGTGATCCAGCAGTGACAATGGAGTTCAGCTGGTGTGATAAGGGGCAATGTGAGTGACAAAACTGGCATTAGTATGCTACAGCCCCACTCATGCCTACGCTTTCATTTCTGCTAGCAAACATTTCTTTGTGAATAAATCTACTTTCTTGGCAATGCTGTGTTAGTGCTTTAGTTTCATTAAAGAGCCTGGAAACACCCCAGTGGTTCAGACTGAGATATATAATACTGCTAACACAGATTTGTTTCATAACCCACAAACTATTAAAAATATTAGTGTCCTCCTGGGAGTTGCCTTTCAAGATTCCCTTTCTCTTTCTTTCTCACTTTCAAAACTGTGCTAAGACAGGCAGCAATAATGAAAAGCAAGCTCAATTTATTCAGCTAAAAAAATAGATAACACAGTATTTTCCTACTTCTGAGCACTTTCTTCGTCTGAATGTTGCTTTGTGTTCCACTTTTTATCCAACATAAACAGCCATGAAGGAGAGTTGCTGAGACAACATGTGGACATTTCAAAAGGTAGACTTTACCCGTCCAAAGGGAGATGAGTTTTTGTTGGGAGTGAATTTAGTCTGGGGTTTTGTAACGGGATGTGTTGGTCCCTTCAAGACTGAGCAGGGAGCTCGAAGTCCCTTCAGGACTGAACAGATCTGTATGTGTGTTGGGGGGTCTTTATTCCACCCGTCTGACAAAGAAAATAATAACTGAAAGAAAAGTTAACAGTCCCCGGAGGAAACTTGAGCAGTGAGTAGGTTGAATACCCAAGGTGAGGGCTTGGGATGTAGGGGAGCAGAGGTCTCCTGGGAGCCACAGTGGATGGGGCTGTTGGGACCTGTGGGTCTGGGAGCAAGGACAGGAGGCTGGCCCCAAAATCCCCTCTCCTGTCAGCCAACATTGCTCGGGGAGACAGAGGTGCCAGCAGTTTCTTCTTGGTGAGGAGACATCTACCAGCTTATGTTTTATTTTTGGTGCCAGAACTGTGTGTGGGAAGGAGTCTGGAAAGCTGACAGGGACGTTAGAGGAAGGAAGCTCCAGGAGGTGCTCCAGGATTTGTCTTTGAGTTTTGTTAATGCACCTTTTGGGGTGTTTGTTTGGACTTTGGCACCAGGCATCCAGGGAGGAGATGACACAAGGAGCCCAGAGTCGTGGGGTGTGGAAGCAGCCTTGCTGTCCAGAGCATCAGACAGCATCATGGATGAACTGGAGTATCATCTGTTAGAGGCAGGCAGAAAAGCCTGTATTTCAGGAACTAAAAACCCATCTCAAACTTTAATCTGGATGTTCAGTTAAGCATAGTGAACATAGCTTTCCCCTTCACTTACCTCCTGGGAGGGTGAGAATTGAGTGGAAGTTGTTATGAGGAGCTCTTATGCTGCTTCTGTTACTAATGTCCATCACAATAGCACCAAGAGGTCCCAGCAGACATCAGAGCTTCCCAGCCTGCCACCCCTACATGGTTTCTGCTGCTCACTGATGTAGCACAGGCTACTCCTATCTAAGGAAAAGAAAGGGTGGAGGAAAAGTGGGCTCTGTTTTACAGAAAGGGGATGGAGCACAAAGACAAGCAATAACTTGCCCAAAGTCACCCAGGGAGTCACAGACAGAACTGGGAACTGTGATGTAGCTCTCTTTCATCCCAGTCAGTATCCTACCCACAAAATAATCCAGTTTAGTTCTGCTGAAAAAGCAAAATTTATAAATATTTGCTTAAATCGTAGCTACTTTGCATAGCAACCTGATTCGTGTAGAAGTTTTTATATGATTGGCAAGTCAAAGCTTGAGATTTTTTTTTTCTGGATCATTTGAAGAAAGTGTGAAGAAACTTCTGAACTGCTGAATCCAAATCTGAACCAAATTTTCCCTGCTTTGAACTCTGCTTATTGCAGACTGTAATAACATTCATCCACATTTCATAGGGTATCCTTACAGATGGAAGGAAATACAGTAGCGCTGTTTGACACAGAAGAAATTAGATTTACGTGAAATTCCCTTTCCCTGTGTCCCTCACTCTATTTCCAACAGACCTACAGTTAACAATCATCAGTGTTTCACTTTCAGACAGTGTGGTTTTCATTACAGAGGCTAAGGGAGTTTAAAATACTCTCCGAGCACACAGCATACATAACATCCTACCCCATTTCTTTTGATTTCCCTTTGCGGCACTAGCGTTACAGATGCTGTACAGAATGTGTTAGAGGACACTGCTTTTATTTGCCATCATTACAAGGAGGAAATATATTTAGAGACATCTGTTCAGGCTCTTTGATTTCAGCTGAATGTAAGACATCTTTGATGAAGAGTTGGTTTTGGAGCATGGTTGTGTCAAAGCCTGGCAGGCGTGCAAGTCAAGGGAATATGGCATTGCAACATGCCTCCAGCCTAATCGACAGGTGTGGACAGCATGGCTTTACTGGGAGGGGGAATTTAAGCTCTCACCTTGTCAGAGTTACCTTTCCTCAGTGGGAAGTTCAGCTCTGTTTAGGTTTCGCTCAAGGTCAGCTCCGCTCGGCGCGAAGGGAGAGGAACCTCAACGTGGGGGGTGATCATGTATGCTGGAGGCTTCTCTCTGCACAGCAATACAGCAGCAAGGGTGCAGTGCCTCCACCTCACCCTAGGAAGCATAGGCATCCTTTTTTTTCCAGATTCAGAGCCTGAAATAAAGTAGGCGCTTTTGTTTTTGGAAAGTGAAGCATGCTTTTCCTAGGAGCTGGGGTACTTTAGGAGGTGCTACTGAGACTGAGCTGGACAGAGTTGTGTGCCTTTTTCCAAAGAAATGGCGAAATTTCAAAGACAACACTGGGGATTTTGAGAAGCAGAGAGGGTTTTCGAATATAATCCCTGTCTGTTGGCTTTCAGATCCATGCTTGGGTAAAAACTAGGAGCAGTTGTTTTCCTTATAGGGGCTGAGATGATACATTCACACATTGGATTATACCTTGCAAGAGTTTGTTTCCAGAATAGCTCCTTACATGATGCCAAAACTTGTAAGGATGAGTTACATTGGGCTTCTGGGAACATGAAGGGCTTGTTCTGACTTTGCTGCTGACCACCTGATCTTTAGGCTGTATTACTGTCAACTACTCTCAGCCCTAATAGAAAAGGGCAAAAAGAAAGATCTTAGAGATCAAGTACTTTGTAAATACAGTTTTAAGGTTTTTTTCCTTTCTACCCAGTTTTAGAGTATATATCCCTGAAACAAAAAGTTATGTCTTAAAGAATTTGCTTTCCACATTTGGATTTCCATAAATATGACAAGCAATATTAAATTTATGTAAACTCCTTTTTAGTTTGGCATATCACACACCGCAGACATCATATGACATATGCATCATCATGGGACTTGATACAACATTTACTTCTTGCTGTGTGAAAACTATATAGCAGTACAAATAGCATAGCTCACTTTTAGTGGTGTGAATCCATGGTAGGTGCCTAATGCTGTACTCATTTGTAGTCAATATAGGTAGAAAATCAGGCTTTAGAATTAAAAAATCATCAGAAACGTGCTTATTTTTATCAAAGTAAGACAATATGGCATATGAATAAATTTAATTTTTAAAATTATGTAAATCTAGGTTTGTATCTTTAATTAACACAGGTAGGAAATACTGGAGGCTTCATAGTTCAGACTTTGCAGTGACTGGGAATGATCCAGCTTTTCATAAAGTTTCCTTTTATTCTCTAAAGTGCTAATCTCATGTATAGTTGCTAACAAAAGCAGGGAAATCCTCAATGAAAATTTATAACCACATTAAACAGTTTGTGGGACACTTCTTTATAAAAAATAAAGGAAATCAAACACTTCAGAATATATATATGTAATATATATATACAGATGTGTATATATATATAAATCAACAATATTAGAGAAAAACAGTGTAGGTTACAGCCTTGCCTGGAAAATCCACATCAGCAGAATGCCAGGCTGAATTATAGGTCAGAGAAGATCCCTGGTGTTCTCTGTGCTAAATGCTTTATGGTGGAGTGAGTTCATTGACTCTAGTGTCAATACTGGTGACATATTCGATACAGCTCATTTAAAAAATGCTATCAAAACTTTTATGGTGGACAGCTGAGTACTTGACTGTATAACTTGTTGGGGTTTTCTCTTTTTACCCAAATGTGTCTGTTTTTGTGAGAAGTTGGATCCATACTGAAAGCCCATTGGCCAAACCTAATATTATTCATTCCACGAGACTTTGGTGGGTGGCCAAAGGATTAGAGATTTTTTTCAACAAAAGTGCAATATTTTCCATTAGAAAAATCCCCTATGATTTTCTGGGAAACTCTAGTACTTAGCTTCCTATGTATCTTCTCTTTGTCATCATTGTCACAAACTAACTGGCATTTCTCGCTGACATTTTTGGAAAAGAGTATTTGTACTAGAAACAATGCAAATAAAAATACGTTGGCAGAAACAAGTGACATTTACAGTATGATATAGTCCTGACATTTTTATGCTACCACTGGGAATTTCACCTGTTTGATGACTGATTCTGTCATTCCTCCATCATCTAGGTAGACCCGTTCAGCTCAATACAACTACTTAACTAATATCCCATCTGCTCTCTAGTGAAACTCATGGCTGGGAAAGGAGGTGAAATGAAGCCTAATGTTGTAGATAATGAGCAATGTTGTTGACTGACTGCACTGTGATGAACCTCAGTCACCACCTTCATTAGAATAGCAAGGTTTGAACCAGAAACCTTATGTGCTACTTAATATATAACTAATCATGTCTTCCAATTCAGAGGAATAATTAATTCATAATCTCTATGAAATAGGCACAGAGGGTCCTATAGGACATCATTACTGCAGGGTTGTCAAAGTCCTGGTCTAGAGATGAAACTGCCCTTTATGCTGAGGTCTAGCACAAGACGCGTGCACTGGTGGCTGGCCTTACTTAGAGATGTGAATTTCATTTGAAGGATTTTCTGACATCCTTCATCTCTGTTGAAAAAAGGAGGTTGAACATTTGGAGATGGCAAAAAGGAGCCATGCAAAAACAAGTGAAATTTGGGAGAATTTCTTACACTTGTAGATGTGAAGAGCTCCACCTGTTTAGCGTGCCGAGTTGGAGGTGAGGAGGTNTACTGGGTACAAAGTGACATTTGTGTGTACCCAAGAACGACATAACTAGCACCAGCAGCAGGAAAAAGATGCTGGTGGGACTCATTAAAAAAAGGGCACTGCTTCTGACAGGCAATGTGATTACCCACTCTGAGACAAGTCACCAATCTTCTCACAAGTTTTAGAGTGGGGGTGATTTTCATGTTCAACTCAATGCCTTCCTGGAAGAGACATCATCTGTATCTTCTGGGGGGAGTTGGCCTCAAGATGATACTGAAACAATGCAATCAGCCCAAGAACTTGTGATACTTTATGTTACTTCAGGTTTAAGCAACTGAGGGGGGGTTCAGATCAAATAATCTGATAATCACTTCTGACCTTAAATCTGTGAGTCTGGGAGGAAGGAGGTATGATCACCAAGGAAGAGCTTAGGTGCCAAAATGCTTTGCTTAATTTTTCAAAGTACTGCAGCTGATGTAGTGAAAAGATACTGCCTCTTCCAGCAAAACTTGTCCTGCTTGTAAACCCTTCATGTAGTTTTGCGATGTTAAAGAAGATTAATGCTAGCATTATTTCATTAAGACACAAATAGGTCAACACCAGTGGAATCTGAGAAGTGATGAGCGCTGATCAATTAAATCCTGACTGAATAGTATTTCTTAAAAATAAGGCACATTCATTGGCATTGAGTATGATTCACTGGCCTGTGTTGATTTTGATGGCAAATGAATGACTTGATATTTCATTTCACTAATGCTTTGATACAGCTTAGCTTTATTGATTTGATTGACTTTTTTCATTTTGACATAAAATATCTTCATCTATTATACCCCAGAATTAGAATTAGAATTAGACGTTGTTAGTCTATCAAAGGAAAAGGAAACAATTTTGCTGTTACTGAAATGAAATGCTTCAGCAGGTTCAAAATGCATTGTTTGTTGTTGTGTTTCTTTTTCCCCAAGTTTTGCTCCAGGAGAAATTTTGAAAACTTGCCTTTTTTGTTCTTAATTTGGAATGAAGACAGGCTTCGTGCTTGGTCTTCAGCTGAGCAGAAATGCGGCTTCCTTGCATTGGAGAGAGAGAACAAACAATAAAAGGATGCTGACATCTCTGGAGAAAAAGCCCTCCAGGTGAACAGATTTTAAAAGCTGGAAAAAACAACATGCTTGGAGTAGGAATTGGAATTGAAATCCATTTAGTCCATGTCTGGTTACAAAAAATCCCAACAAAACCCTATGTTTTGAAGCAATGGTCTGCTGTTGCCCATTCCTTTTGCTCCACTTAGTGCCACAAAAGAGGTGAAGAGTGGAGCTGAGGCGGCAGACAGAGGTACGTTATAGCTCTGCAGTTTCAGTGACTGGGAGAGCAAACAGTTCTGATTTTTTGACATCAGTTCATAATCAAGACAGACTGGAAAGGGTTCTGCAAGTGAAAGAAATGGCCAGAAACAGGTCAGCTGAAGGCAGACTCCAGAAACACATCATTTATCTGGTTGTAAGAAATTTCTGATTTTTCCAGGGCATGTGAATCTACCCACTTCAGTGAGACAAAACAGGACACTGAGGGTTTTCAGATGAGAAATTTCTTCTTCTCAGCCAATGAAAAGCTAGGAAAAAAAAGAGGGCAGCTTCCAATTTCTGAAGCAGTGAAGAAGTTAGGATCTAGAGGTGCGGGAGAGACAGAGATTGTTGGTTCAAAATAATTCAGAAAAGGTCAAGAGTTGATGTTCCTTGGCAGGTGCTGAAGGTTGCAAAACTTTATTTTCATGTTTTTCTCAACAGAGAGAACTGGGTGTTCAGGCAGAAATTTTCAGAGGAATTAGGTTTGCTGCTTTTGACCTGCATGTGTTCTGGGAAGAAAGAGATTAATAAAATGTAGGTGTCAAACTAGTTAGGGTAGCCAGGTAGCCATCAGAAAGAAGTACCCCTTTCAAGCCAAATTATTCTAACAAACTGAACCATTTGCTCCATAAAGCAACACACAATTCCTAGTATGCTAAATGTTATAGCCCTTAGGAAAAAGAGCACAAACACAGGAAGAGAGGAATGCCACAGAAGCTGTTGTGTTAGAGGGAGGTTTGATTTCTCTTCCAACACAGCGTTCTTGGTTTTGTTGTTTAGGTTTGATACTTTTTTTTTTTTTCTCCTTATAGTAATGGCACATGTAGCTGGTTTTGTTTTCTACATGCCAGCTAGTAATTAAAATTAGCAATTTGGTAATCAACATTTTGGCCTTGGGCACTAGAAATAGATGTACTAAATAATGCCAAAAGTTGTTTCAAAACCAAAAGAGACTGATGGTAAGGACCTGTACTGAGGCAACTCTGTTGAATTAAGTGTGTCCAGTTGACTCATGTGGGAGGGGTTGAAGCCCAATGTTTCAGTCAAGTCTTGTCGTCTGCCATCCCAGGCAGAAGGTAACAGGTTGTGTGAACTTTGCCATGACTTGGCCTCAAATCTTACGAGTAACATCCTGTGATGGAGATCAAGATCATGTCCTTGAAATCTGTCCATGGAGATTAACCAAGCCTTGCTACACAGCCCAAGCCCTGGCACACACGGTGCAAGCCACTTTCTGCTGTTAAAGTCATTTTTCCTTTAAGTCTTCTGCAGTTCAGCAGTGGGTGAGGAAGCTCCGAGGAGGTTTTGTTTCCTCAGGAGAAAGCCAGATGGACATCAGCTTCACCCTCACTGAGGAGAGAGAGTGAAGGAAGGAGTACAGCCTCCACCTTCCTGTCCCACTTGGCATCTTCTCCCTCCTTGATGGGAAGACAGGGACAGGGACACAGTCATTCAGCCCCAAAACGTCTTCAGCAACAGTTCACACCAGCCAGCCTCGTACACATATCACCCCTGCAGGAAAGCCTACAAAGGGACCCAAATCTCGATGGTCTCCCATCATAACCCATCCCTGTATTTCTCCTGCCGCTGGGTCCATGCACAGGCTTACCTCATGGACTCCATCTGCACAGGCAGTGATGGGTGTGGGGCAGACTGGGGCTGCCGTCACCCGGGGATGGCACCTTCCCTCTGTCCCCTGCAAGCACTGATGTCCTCTCTGCTCCCTCCCCAGGAGCCAGGAACTGGTCCAGTGAGGCTAGCCAGCACTAAAACCAAACTCTGTTTTTTTACTTATTTTATTGCAGTCTGTGAAGAGTGGGCATTGGCTGTGTCAGGCGGCTGTGGTCTCAGCAGATTGTGTTTGTGGTCGGGTGCTCGGGATTCCTGATTTCTAGTCCTGGCGCTGCCATTTGCTCAGTGTGTGGCCTTGGAAGACTCACTTAGCTCTGCAGCACAGCAGTTTTTCCTTCTGTCGGATGGGGAAGTGACACCTGCATTGCTGAAGGGCCAAGCCACAGCTGGGATAAACAGTAGTGTCTTGCTAATAATGCTCTTATACTAGCAGCTCAGAGGGAAGACATTAAAATAAAGGGGTTTACATGTGAATCCTGCAGCAATTACTGTCCATCCCAGACATGAAGAAGCTGAGTTCATGGGTTGTTCTTTGCCAGTTCTTTGAAAAGAAGATCCATCGTCAAATTGCACCAGCTACTGCAAGTTCATATATTGGCTTATTTCTTTCAGGGCAAGCATGGGGCTGATCTAACTGGTAGAAAAGAGTTGCATTAATAACGGGATGCTGCGTGGCAGCGTGGGAATGAAGGGGGTACAAAGCTCCTTGGCTCACCCTTCCTTTCTCTGCAATGCTCAGGAGCCATGCTTGGAGGTTAATCTGCTTGCAGGGCTCCTAACTCTGTCCAGAGCTGGCTCTGTTACTGGGTGCATGTTTCATAATGATGAAGGACCCTGTTCTGACTTTAGAATGTTGGAGCTGCTCGTTGTAGTGTTGTGGAAAACAGTGTCAGAATCTGGCTGCTCCCTCATTTAGAAAACTCAGGGAAACTAAACTTTGTTGAGACAGCTTCTGAACGTACTGCTTAATTAGAGACAACATGGTTGCATTGATATAATGAGTAGGGCTGCATATGCAGAGTTGTGTGCCTCAGTTTCCCCAGCTACAGAAGGGAAGGGATTTTTTTTCATTGTTCTAACAAGAGGGAATGAATTACTGTAGCTTAGACATTGGCTAAGCTGAATCCCTGGATGGAAACCTCTTTCCATCTGCCTCACCACTAACAAAGCTATGTGACCCTGTTGCCTCTGAGCAGCCAAGGGTACCTGAAGTCCTGAATCCTTGCAGTGAATAGCAGACAGTGCTGATGTCTCTGTAGGGATGGAGGTCTACAAGTGAGAAACCAAGTTGGGGGTGATTCCTATGTGTGCCCACATGACTTAGGAAGGAGTCTATTCCTTTTGCCTCAAAAAGGAACTAGGTGAAGGAAAAAGTGGTTCCACCATATTTCTGTCTGAGTCTTAAGCATGTATTGGCCTGTTCCCTGGGAGAAGTGGAAGGAAGGCTGAAGAGTCCAGGTTCTCATTATATTTGGCTCCCTCAATGCCTGTGGCAGTAACCTCAGCAGAATCTACCATCAGCTGCTGCAACAGGAGATCTTTGTAAGGTGTAAAGGCATCAAGCTGAAGAAGTATATGGTAAAACAATACCACATGTTGAAAGCACAATAGGAGTAAGTCCATTTTGGCACAGCCTTCCACATGAAATCCCTTTTAATTTCAGTGACGTCACACTCCTGGTCTCAGGGAACCTATAGCAATATTTTCTGTGTCATAAATAAATCCACTTGGGGACTAATAAACTAAACTGTTGCTAATTTGTAATGTGCCACTTTTGCAGCAGTATCCAAAATTCATATGCACTAAGATTCCAGGGCTGGAAAGAATGAGGTGGCTTGTCCCTAACCACTGCTTAACTTTTTAAGTTACACTGGTGAGTCGGGTGCAGTTTAGCTTTTAGTGAGACCCCTGGGGAAGCAAGGCCATCTTAGCCTATGGTCTTAAAAAAAGGCTATTAAAATAAAAGCATACCTATAAATAAAATAAAATGCAGGGAAATGATGTCTTTGTGACCAAAGTAGGAACACTTGTGCCATTCAGGGGCCTCGCTTCCACTTCTGAGTATCACCACTGATAAGCACAAGCAACTTTGCCTCAATATAGTTTATAGGCACAGGTGGGCCTTCTTGTATTTAAGATCGCTCTGCTTGGGATTATTGCTTGGCTCAAGGAGACCTTTCAGTCTGGTTGTGAGCAGAGGGGAGTGTGGCATCTCAGCGGGGCAGGTTGGTGCTTTCTGGCGTTTCTGTGGGTAACAGCTGGTTATTATTCTGATTGCGAGTGTCCCACGTGTACCTTGGTCTCCCTCTTTCAGTGTGTTGTGGTCTGCTTGTTGGGGCCAATTTTAGATTAGGCTGAGCTTTTTCCAGAGTAAAAGTAGTACTCCAGAAAACACAAAGATGCTGCTTCTCCAGGGCAGATCTTCATGCAAGCTGTCAGGAGGCTGTTTTGAATTTGCCCTGTTTCAATTTTGCCTGTTTTGAAAGTGATGTTCTCTGTTTTGTCACACCTGGGAGTGGAAAAGTTTGCTCTTTCAACTTTTTGGGCTCATATCAGCATGAAAGCAAGTGTCAAAGGACTGGGATTTCTCTCAGGACACAATGCCTTTTTTCTGACAGCTCTTTGGGTGGTTCATGACTGGCAAAGTGTTCAAAGCAACTTCAGACAGCTGAGTACCCTACTGTTATCACAGAAGCATCAAGCCCCTATTTGCCTCCTCTTTGAAAACCCTTTCTGCCTAGGACTGGCCTCATCCTCCCATTATATAGATAATGTGCAGCATCTCTCACAGTGAAGTGGCATTCTCTCCCAAGATGAAGCTGATAGATCCTCCTGCACAACCAACAGTAAATGAACAATCAAATACATTGAGACTGTAGTTTGCTATACTGTGAAAATTAAGATTTGCCAGTTCTGTCCTGAAGGAGTTATGGTCTGCCACAGACTTCCTATGTGGTTCTGGGTAAATGGGTTAAAGCATGTCTCTGTTCTCTGAGAAGGATCCCAGATCATATTTTTGTCCTCATATTGTCACTAAAAGGGTGGATGGGACAGCTGAAGTTTGCACATTGCAACGGGCTTGTGCATGTAGTCCATAATTAATGCACTGGGTACCGGCCAGTGAAGCCCCTCAAGGTCTTCCCAGCAGTACCAGCTAGGGCATTGAGCAGAAATGCTGATAGTGAGGGTCATGTAAGCACCATAGACAAACAATGCCTGACAGCCAGAGCTTCTGCAGTGTTGGTTTTGTTCTGTATTTTTACTAGATAAGAGCTCGTGTCCTGTTACCATTTCCCTGTGGCACTATGTCAGCCCTGTGATTCTGCTGAACCATTTGTTCAGGGAGGGCATTACAGCCCATCGTGAAGGCTGGAGGAGAACTCCAGGTGGAACAGGTCTCCCATTTTAGCAGTTTCTCCGACTTGCTGTCCATGAGTGAATAATTGGCATCCATCTGGAAAACCTTCTGATACCTTCTATCATGATCAAACTTGATCTTCTTACTCAGAGGAGACCTACCAAATGTGGTGGTTCAGCAGATAAACCAGTATAGGTTTAAGTAAGTCCTAATAGGAAGAAGTATTGTTAAGTGTTTATTGCAGGGTCAGGATCTCTCATATTAATCTTTCCCTTCAGCACTGGCAACCCACCCAAAAGTAACATCTAGGAGTTCAGGTATATGGGACCTTTGGGAACTCAGTAAGTTGCTGCCTGCCTGCAGAGCTTCCTAACAGGCTGCATGAGCCCTCTTAAATGATGGTTGAGTCAAGGTACCTTCCTGTGTAGTTGTGGCAGGCTAAGGGTTGGCATGTGGACAGCTGTTTACACTTTATCTGACATGCTAACTTGCTACATTGCAGTAACTTCAACTGTGGTTTGCATTCTTAGTGCATGAGACTCCTTCCTACCCCATGCCCTTCCAGAATGCTTATAAACCATAGGGGGACTTAAGCTAGTCCCCACATGAAAATAAATTTGGGGTTGTCCACATCAGCATTTAGTTTGGATTAGGAGCTTGCTTTTAAAATGTATCCCTCAGTCTTACCCCGGTTGCACCTTAGTACTTATTGCGGATTCAACAGGCATTCAGTCCGTGGGACCAGCCTCGTGCTAAGCCAAAATAAACCTCCTGAAATGTATATAATGTTTATATCAGGCCCCACCTCTCCCCTGATTCGTTCCTGTCGGGCCACACTACTTGCCAATTTAGCCATTTCAGACTTTGATTTTTTAATAGCTTCCCCCAACCCCTCCTCCATCTCACACATTACAAGAAACTCTTTTCACACAGTTCCGCTGTAGTCAGTGTGAATTGGTGCAACTCATAGGGGCAGGATTTACTCACTTGAGTAGAGGCTGTGAAGTTGGACTATGAGCTATGGAAAATTATCATCGTTGTCTTTTGACCATTGTTAGCTGACCTAGGCTGACTTGCACCAACTGAGTCTATTGTTACTTCGTTAGCTGTATTTTCATGTTCACTCTTATTTATCTATCAATATATTTTGTGCTAACAGCATTATTGCAAGACCAGATGATTATATTATCCAGATAGTCTGAGCTCATCAAGTCTTGCAACGCTTTTAAATCCTTCCTCATTAGTAAAGGATCCTGAGTGATTAGCTAGTATGTGATTGCCATAGCCAAAGTAAGATTTCTTTCCCTGACATTATGCAATACACTGAGTAGTGTAGTTTTCCTTTCCTCTCCTCTCCTCTCCTCTCCTCTCCTCTCCTCTCCTCT
>VYZV01013290.1:232098-249898 GCA_013401275.1 Pandion haliaetus | reverse complement strand
CTTCCCCTTCCCCTTCCCCTTTTCTCCCTTTCCCTTCCCCTTTTCTCCCTTTCCCTTCCCCTTTTCTCCCTTTGCATGCCCCACCATCTGGCCTTGCTAGGCTGGAAAGTCACAGAAGCCATTTTCTGTGAATTTGTTGATACCTGCTTGCTCTCCTAGCCTGGCACAGAATCTGCTTTTGTTAATTTTCCTTACAGGAATACATGTGCACTTCAGCATGAGGTCTGACAACCTCAACCCTCCAGGCATGACTAATTCCCATTTACAAGACCACTACAAAATCCATCAGTTCAAGTGTCAGGAAGTCAGGAAAACCCCAGCGTGTACAGCAGGCTGGAGCTGGTCTCCGTGTGCTGCGTGACAGAATGCGCTTGGTTGCCCATGCTTTGCTGCAATAAGGTCAAGTAGAAGTGCCACTTGGAAGGAACAGGAGATGGAGGGGAGGGAAGGAGGGTTTCACAAGCACCCAGTGATGTATTGTTTAATACTGTGCTGTTCATAGCCAGACATCGTGATTCTAATAACAGCCAGAGTTAAGGCAATGATATAGATTGAAACTAAGGAGTTACGAGATGTCTTGTAGTGCTTGAAAGCCTGGGGGTGAAGACTTTCACGGGGTTGAGTTTGAAAGTAGGAAAACAGCAGTACAAAGCCGCTAACAAGTTTTTTGGAAGTTGCCTTCAAAGTTTTTTCTTTATGCTGTTCAGGAGTGGTAGTAGTGATAATCCCAACTGGTTGTGGGTTTGGTGTGGGTTGGGATTTTTTGATAGTGTCTTTTATACAAGCGTGTCTTAGAATTGAGAAACAGGATGAGTAAAGTGTCCCAAATATCCTTCTGGTGGTCTTATTCAACAGCTTCTTCTCAACCAAACTCTCAATGATTTCAGCTCCCTGTGAGACCAACTCTGAGTGCTCCTCAAAAACCCCACCCAAAGAGACAGAAATCAATGTTACACAGACAGCCTGTGGGTCAATCTCTTGACATGTTCAGTCATAGCCCACAAAGGCAGCACAGAAGAAGAGGAATAAAAACTTGCACAGATGTGAGGTCTGAAAGAACAAGAGCACTCCATGAATGAGGCCTCAGGAGGCAGGAGGTAGCATTGAGTCACAAAAATGAGGTTTGTATTTAGTTAACCAAAGGGAGCTGGAAAAAAGAGTGTGAAAGACAGACAGGGTCTAGGGGGAACAAACCCTGGAGAGGAGGCAATATTGAAAATAAATTATCTTGATTTCTGTTGCAAGCATGACCCTTGGACTTCAGCAGGGCTGTAGCACATAGAGTTTGGTTTTATGGAGACAACTCATGTACAAATCTGGGTTGGAGCACACAGGAGAGATGTATAGACGGCTGATTCAGCAACTTTGCTGGCTTTTTCACTTGGAATTGTTTGAGCCCCTTTTCATTTTCCCCTTTGGACTTCAGGATGAGGATTTCAACATTGTTTAAAACCTTCTCAATCACGTCTCTGAAACCAAAACCTGGTATGAACTATGGGAAGGTGGTTTTGTAGAGCTTCTGTTCTAAACTGGAAAGTGCTGAATTCTCTCTGTGTGGGCCTGATCCAAGATCCATAGAAATCAATTTTAGGCTTGCCATATATTTTAATACAAATTGGACCAAATTGCAGAAGTTTCCTATTCCTCTGGCCCATTTCTGTGGATTTTTGCCCACTCAATTTAAAAGAACAATTTATATCATGAGAAACAAGCCACTTTTGTTGTGTTTTCCTGTGTTTGGATTTTTTTGCTTAATGTTCTTTCCTTACTGTTACTGGCTGAGAAACGATGGCTGTGACTTTTTTATTGTTTTAGTGGGACATGAAGAAGAAAAGTGATTCAAATACTTGCTAAAGGATGTTTTCTCACTCAACTTGAAAGTGGAAAGGTTGGTGTGAATGATGCCCCACTTGAGTAGTCAGAAGAAATGAGATGTCCACAATTTCATGACCAATAACCATGCAGTGTCTGAGGCTTTAGCCTGGAAAGCAGCAATGCCGTGGCAGAAAATACCATGCTAATTGAAGACAGCTCCTCTCTGTGACTGACTCTTCCCACCTCTGTGCATCACAGTCCTTTGGGACATGGGCTCATGAGGCTGTACCAAGTGACTCATCCCCGTCTTCCTGTCACCCCTTCACAAGAGGGAAACCCATTGTGTCTCACTCTTCTCTTACCAAAGGGGATTTATCCAAACCCACATCAGGAAAGCTAACCCACATCTTCTAAACACAAGTTAGCGTCTTTACCACTGGGCACAAACTTTCTTTCATTCTAGCTCCATTGCAAGTCAATACTGAGACACATTGGCAGAGCTCTCATATGAACTAGGGCTGGAACAGCAGAAAAATTGTATGAGTGGTTGAGCTGAGGTAATTAGTTTTTGTTAGCTGAGTCTGTAGTCTTCTGACATTCAGTATGCTGCAGTCTACTGGGATTTTCACAGCCTTTACCACCACGGATCCTCAGCACCTACTGCAGCTCTTGGCCACCCATGCAGTTTTGAGCTCTATTGCATGTCAGGTTGCATTATTACATGTGGGGAGTTTACACAAAATGTGCCACCTGCTAGCAGCCTGCCTGACCACACTACAAATTCAGCCCAAGCTGTGAAGCCCGAACACTTTGCCAGTGCAGAGCAGAGCAAGGGGAAGCATCATCTCTCCAGGGCATGTGTCTCTAGAATGAAGTCCTACATGGATTCCCTGAGGGCTGAGTTTACTGCTCAGCCATCCCTTCATGTCATCTCTGCATTGTCACCTTGTTTTGCAGGACTTGTAGGAACATAATTGCTTGGAGACCTGTACCCTGTCCATCACCTGTTGTAAGAACAGGCAATAAATGCAGTAGCCTTGAATGAGAAGGCTGCAAAACTGACAGAGGGACACATGAATTCTTGTCCCTTCAGGCTTCCAATGCCATATACACTTTATTTTCAAGGGTGAAGAAGTATGATGGAAATCATCCACTTACTTCAGCAAATACAAAAATCAAAATAAATTCAGGAGTGTTTCACCTTTTTTTTTTTTCTCTAAACCTTGTTTAGTTAATGAAGCTTGTAGTTCCCATCACATTTTTGACAGCTTGTACTAATAACTTTGTACAGCCTGCAGGATAAATGTCCGCTGATGGAAATGAGAAGGATCCTTTACATATCCTGTACATATGTGAACAGTAGCCTAAGACCTTCCTGCCCAGTCTTTTGCGGGGACGCAAGTGTTGTGTTTCTTGTTTTGGGCTTAGGGTTTGGATTTTTATTTTCCATCTTAATGTACTAACTCAGAAGTAATAAATATTTTAGAACAAAGTTGGAGCGGCTCACTTAGGGTTAGATCTGACCATAAGCATGTGATGAATGGGCTTCAATTTAAATGCCAGTGGTTGGGATAGCGGCAGGCGGCGGCTGCCACTTGAATCCTACAGCATCTACATGTTCCAGCCACAGTGGACCTCATTTAATGAGGTAAATTTAGTAGGGGTTTAGCCTGGCCTCTGGGATTTCTGAAGCTGCATTTAAGAAGCCCCACTAACGAGAGCAGAAAGATGTCTAAGTAAACGTGACTTTCTGAAGGAAATACCTCCATCACCCATAAGAAACTCTTAAAATTGGTCCTTCTCAATTTGTCCCTTCAGTCAATTTTTGTCATGTATAGGTAAAGAAAGGAGGCCCTCACCTTCATGGTGTAACCAATGGAGTGGTGTAGCTTGGTGCAAATCCATCAGCTTGAAAGAGTTACTGCTACATTATACCAGCGAGAACCTGAAAAATACCACCTGTAAATAACTGATATAATGTTTGAAAACCCCAAGGATGCTGAGTTCTGATTTAGCACAGCTCAATTTCAGCCAAGCCAGTGTTGGTCTGAGATGAGTTTTATTGACATGAAGCTGCTTCAGTGAATCATGCTTCGTTTCTCCTTGCTGACAGTCAAGCGAAGATTTGTCTCTGAGTTGTAGGCTCTGCTAAAGCGTAAGTGGTGGCATTTCTTACTTGACCCTCTTCAAGGAAATGCTGAGTGCTGCTGCATTATATGGACAAGCTCCTTACAAACATCTTCTGATTTTAAGGTTTGTCATAATCTTCCTTTGAAAGGGTAGGGCTGTAATGCACCACTGACCTGAAAGGGTACAGGATTGTACCCTGGCGGGGGGACTAGTTCAGAATGTGAATTGCAAGCTTAATATTATGAATCTGTCATGATTATGAGTTAGCGTGGTATTAATCAAGAAAGTGATGGTGCTGGGCAGCAAAGGATCTAGAATGTAATACTCAGTGATTTACTGCTTTTTAAATTGACTGTTGGAGGTAGATGAGCACTTCCTGAGCCTGGCCTTGCCATTTTCTATTGAGTGAAACACATTTTCTAGTGTTAGCCTTTTTTAATTGAAAGCCATGTAAGCCTTTTAAGAGGCAGTGGGGAATCCAACAACTGTAGATCTTTTAAAGAAAATAAATAGACTGTCATCTGTTGCAGCACTGTCACATTGGTTTCCATTTACAACTGGAAAAATAAAATGAGGCTAAAGACTCTATTCCTATTATTTTCCCTTGATTTGTTTCTTTCTTTGCTTGCATGTGTGGGTGGGTTGTTAAGGTTTTTGTCTCGCTTCATTTTGCAATTTTTTATGGCCCACATTCTGATGTGTTGCAGTTCATCTGCAGGCTGTGAGGCTGCAGTGCAGAGGTGGGCAGTGTTTGGTTTCTGCTTATAACTCAAACAGGTAGTAAGTGGGTAGGTTGTAGTTTAGCGAATGGGAGGAAGACAGTAAAACTAAATGTTTGGGAGTTTTTCAAAATGTCCAATGACCACAGTTCTATGTAGGAAGAGAGGTCCTTCCCATCTGTCTACTCCCGTTTCTGAATGGTTTTGCAGAGCAGCTAAGGCTAAGACTTTGCTAAACTGAAAGTGCCACAGCCTGGAAAGATAATCAAAAAGATGCATGTTGTTATAAACACTCAATCATTTTCCTTCTTTCTTGTGGAGTTGTTATTAAGCCCAGAGGTTCAGAAGTTCAAAAATATAAAGGAATAATTTGTACAAGAAAAGAAAGGACTCTATTTCACAAGCCATTGATGCTTCCACTGGGAATTAGCAGTAGCTGTTAGAGTAGCCGGGGTCATACAGAGCAACCATGCATTCTGCTCCCACTTAGGAAACCCCTAATTTTTAACTTTTTAACAGCCACAAGCTTACGTTTCTGGCAATGAAAAGTGGAGGGAATGTTTGAGGAGCTCTTATTAAAAAAATAAACTTCAAATTATGATTGACTCCCCTTTTATATCTCTAGAATGGAGCCCATAAATCTCAACAGTTTTCTCTTCAATGGCTACTTGTTCTTTTTGGATGGTGACAACTTCTATTTTAAGCAAGCTCAATTCTTAAATTAACCCTTGTGTTGACTCAAGGCTCCTTGTTTGTCTTTGCTTTGCCTCCCACGGATGGAGAAAAGCTTAGCGTATGGTAACGGAGCCACTTGCATTTCATGGTTGACATGAAAAGTGGGCATTGGTGTGTCGCTGGGAGAGGGAGGAACCAGACTTCAGGAGATCTGCTTCCAAAGAAAGCACTGAGCTCACAGTTAACTGAGACTCCTCTTTGGGTCCTTGACATAGGATTTCTGATAGGCAGATGAGCACTGAAGGTTTAACTTACTTGAGCACAAATATTCAAATTCACGTGTGGGCATTCAAGCTCCCAGTCCCATCCAGTATGGGTGAGTTCTGGCACTCTCTCCTTTATCATGCTTTTTAATAGCAACTATAGGGTTATAGCTGTCCAGCAATCCCTGGATTTTTCCTGTGTTTAGAATGAAATCCAGCCTTTGAAGCCTAGGAACGAAATACCTAATATAAAACCCCCAAAAGTCTCAAGCAGCATCAGCCACTGAACCTACCAGAAGACACAACTGAAAAATGGGTTGACGAGTGCTGTGCCTGTGGGTGTCCATTAGCTACCGACTCTCCTTCACAGGTATGCAAGCTCTGGGAGCCAGCAATACTTGTACTCCAGTGCCTGCCTGTGTGTGGCCAGCCAAATTTGGAAGCTCTATCTTATATCTTTCTGTCAGTGACCTGTTATACAGTCCTGGGGCCTAATGCTTGTGTCAACATGAGGTTAGGTTTCATGGCATCCTGAGCAGAGCAGGAATGTCCTGGCTTATATTTGTCTCCCCAGGAGAGGGAGAGGGTGGGAGAGAAACATTCAGCAGCTACTGGGCAATCTTCTGCTATCTCTTGACAGGTAGTGATATAAATCAGGGGCTTGAGTGGGACACAAAGGCAAGACCTTGTTGCTCTGTTTAGATCCCTATCAGCCATGATTAATTCAGTGCTATAGGTGGAAGGATAAACGTGGCTTCCTGTAATCTTGTTTCCACCGGCCTTTGAACTGATGCATCCATCTGGTAGCATTTAGTTGTGAATAGAAAGGGTCAAACTATGCCCAAGACTGCATGTTAGGCAGCAGGACCAGTTCTGAGAAATGCCAGTGCCAGTTGGGAATTGGTCTTTTGGTCATACAGTACAACTGAGACAAGAGGATTCGAGTTAGTCCTGAATAGGTGGCTTGCAATATCATCTGGAAACTTTTAGGTGCCAGAACTTCTGAATTTATTAGAGAGGAGACTGGCAAAAGTGCCTTAAGATGGCTAGGGATGGACTGGAGACTTCATACAATGCTACAAGGACTTCTGCTCTGCCATTCCCAATGCTCTTATGACAAGTCCAAAGAGAAGACAATGTGGATTGCTTTTCTCGAGCAACTCCCATTGTAATTAGAAGAGATTTTGTGGATCTTTCACAGAACTCCTATCTTCTTGCATCAGGAGTCTTTCCTCTCAAGACTCTTTAATGGCTCAGGTCTGCCATCTTTGCAAGTAACTGGCTCATACACACTCATACATCTACCTTCAGCGCGGTTCACAGGGCTTGACTTTGCTTTGACATTCTTGTGTACAAAGCATTCCCATGATAATAACTTTAAAAATACCATGCTAGTTTTACTCCCTCTTTAACATCGCCATGTACCTATGGGAAATTCTGAAAAGGGCAACAATCTTGATATATTTGGTGGATGGGGCGTGTTTTGAAAGCAGAAAAATCTTTGGCAAATGCAGCCTGCAAGGAACAGAACTAACTTATTTCAGCCGACAGCTTTGGAGAAAACTAGCATTGCTAAGTTTCAAATTAGTGTGGGTATACACTAATAAGAAAATTTAGGGCTAGCAGTTCAGAGGGAATAGTTTATTGCTTTTTGGTTAATCCCTTTTCAATTTCTATCAGCATAGAAAGAGCAGAGCTTTTTCTCTCAGTCATTTGTGCCCAAAGCAAAATGTGTCTAAAACAGGCAAACTAAAATGTAATTCAGCTTCCTAAAAGCAAAGAGGAGAGGTCACCCCACCTGAAAAAAAAAAAGAGTCAGAATTTTCAGTTTAAACAAGACTCCATGAAGTCTTTGTCTTACTAATGTTTGTATCCTAATGCTTTGAATCCAGTAACTTCTAGTTACCAGAGCTCAGTGAAGAATGTTTCTTGGGTAATTTCTTTTGCAATCTATTCAATTTTTGCCTCTCTATATTAACTGTCTGACATTTTTCTTGGATGTATTCATGGTTTGTAGTAATTTACTCAATAATTCCAGACCTGCAGCTCATTTCTAAGTGGTCCTGAGCATTTGCTATTCAAAATCCAAGTTAAGTTTCTTAGAATTTGATAATTATATCTCAAAATTTGAGGAACAATTAAATGACAAGCATAACTGCTCTTATACAAAATATAAACATGGAGTAAAATTCCTTGTCAAGTGAATTAGCAAAGCATGGTTGGGGCAAACTAAGCTGACCAACTTCCATCTGCAAAAATCTTTGTCTATAAAACCACCTGAACCTACTCCCCATCTTACCTAATTTAGGGAAGGTAAAAAGATCATGAGCAGGGAAAAAATGCAGAACAGATGTTATCTTCAAAATGAGCTGATCCCCCACAGGTTTGTGGAGGATGTCATTTCCTACCCCCTGCATCATCCCCTTCTCCTCCTCCGGGGTCTGCAGGCAGGATTTCAGCAGGTGTAAATCATCAGGACACTAAATTACACCAGCTGATAGTGCCTCTGGAACTCCTTGTGCTCTTAGGAGTTAGGCGTAAGAAGTTAAGTCAAACCTGGAGGTGATCCTCTGTGCTTTGCTTGGTACCCGCACTACTGCTTTGGGATCTCTCGTTCAATGTCTTCCCTACTGTCCTGAGACAGAAGAGTGGGCTGGTGCCTCTGACCTCCAGGCTCACAGTCATGATTGTGCAAAAGGCTGCTATTCATCTATATTATTCCAAGACAACAGCAAGATTTGCTTTGGGGAGTTGTTTTTTTTTCACCTTGGGGTCTCCAGGACTTGTCTGAGGTGTGTCCCCATGTGCAATGTTTTCAATGGCTGTAGGATTTCTGGGAGTCTTCCTTGTGAAGCACAGCTGTAGAGGGAACAACCTGCTGAACATCGATGAAGTGTTTCAGGGGATGGCTTGCTTACATGTGGGTGTTTTTACAGATCATCAGTATTAAACAGGCAAGGAAAAAGAGGGGATGGGGAAAGGATATTTTTGGCTCTACTTCTGGGAGGGTATCGAAGGAGTGATGAGATGTGGTTAAGGGGGCAGAAGGTGAACCTGTGGCTTATCTCATTTTCATGTATTTTTCTCTGCTGTTTGTGTGTGTGGGCCAGGATGGTGCCTGAAAACAGTATTAATTACCTTTATTATTGTTTATTTATGTGGGGAAATATCCCACCTTCAGAAATAGCATGTGCAAAGCTGTGCAAAGAATGTTCTTATAGATCCTTTCTTCCTAGTTAGAAGAAAAAATAAAACCAAAATGTTACTTGAATGAAGTGCTTTCTTCAGAATTTGCCTATTTATGTAAATGTTTTACAGCAACATCTGATTCTTTGCTCTAGCCAGGAGAGCAAAAATCTGTGAACGCTATTCTTTATTCCTTAGCAGCATATCCTCTCCAGTAGCTGGGTTCGTAGGTGTTCTCTGGCTGGAGTGGAGACTGTTTAGCCTAGGCTTAAAAAAGCTTCAAGCAATGTGATCTTTTAGTCTCAATTATAATGAAAATATAGCAGTTATAGCTGTCTCTTGAAAGATAACCTCCCATAATGAATAAACAACAGAATTACATTGAGGGAACCTAATATATAGTAGAAAATAGTGTCTGAATTTATCATTCTGACCTTGAAAGGTAACAGAGTAGCTTGTTACGAATAATTAATTTTATAAATTTCTTCTATCTTGGCAACTTGACTGTGAATAGATGGCAGTTTCCTTTAAGCTATTTGTTAGCTGGATTTATTTGCTGAATAATTGATGTAAATAACTCTGTGAATAGTAATTATTCTTGGCCTCTGCTTAGTTTGAAGGCAAGTGCTTGGCTCCAAGTAGATGATACTAGAAATTTGAGCTGCTGTGATTCGATGGGTAGGTCACCTTCTTTCCCTGGCTAACTGAATTTTGAATAATTTTTATGTAACTTGCTCCTTCCAGGCAAAAATCCTGTAGACTGCAACAGGGCTGTAACACTACACAGGGAGTATATAGCACTCCCCAGGCCATAAGGGCAGCAGCATATGGATCTGATGCCTCTTCCTCTAGCACATGTGGCCTGAGCTACAAAGTGACTTTTTCTTTTTGTCGTGGGCATCTCTGCCTTTACATTTGCCCTTTGCTGCATCTCCCTCAGAGAGGCAGCTGAAGCAGGAGTTGCTGCATTTCTTTCTTGTTAAATTCCTGGCTGCATCTGTAGCTTTTCCTATCTGTCCCTTCGACAGAGGACCTGGGGATGAGGTCAGTGGTTGCTGCTCCTCCAGTGCAGTGCAGGCTGGCCAGAGGGCTTGCAGAGAGGGTTACAGCTCTGTGTTAAAACATCCGTGTATCAACCGCAGCGTATGGATTGGTGAGAGCATTTTAAAGGGTCATTTTCAGTGGCAAGCTGCCTTTGAGGAGCACGGTGGTGTAGCTCCAGCCTTAACACTCCTGCAAAGTGCCTTCTTGTCTTCCTGGTGAATTATGATTGATCACCTTTGGTGCCCTTTCCCAGGCTTTGATAAAATATGCCTCCAAGCAGTTGTCTGTAGGATTTTTGTGGCCATCTGTTGTTATCCAGGTCTGTAATGTCACTGCCTAATTGTGGTGGCTTTTTGCTGGAAGAGGATGTGGCCTGGGGTATGGACTGTTCACTCGCACACTGCTTCTGCACCCAAAAATCCTCAGGAAGATCAGGGTGAACCCTTCCTTTTGGGCCCAGGGACACTTGGGCCAATGCAGCATCTTTATTCACAAAAATCACGCTGTTTGTTCTGGGCTCTTTCCTCTGATACTTTTAAGGAAATGAGCCCTTTTGCTCAGGCTGCCAGTGTGATGGGCAGTGCACTATGTGCCCCGTATACAGGCTTCCTCTCCCGGAGCTGCTACATCAAAGCACAGAGGGCTGGAGCCACTGCCAGCGCTCCCCAAATTGTGCTTTACAAGGTCTGCATTACAACCCTGAAGCTGATGATAATCATATAATTGTGAATTTCTAGGAGGAAAGAGGGATTACCCTGGTGAGGCCACCCAGGGATCGCTGTGCCCCATAACAGCTGGCACAGGAGGGATCCCGTCAGCTGTCCTGATTCATGATGTGAGTTTTCCTCTAGATGAGGAAGACCTGAAGCGAGTAGGCTGCAAGATCAAGCCATCTGTTCGTTAACAGACATGGGGTACCCCATGCTTGTTCACCATTTCCCCCAATGGCAAGAACATCTTGCATAATAAAATTAATTCAAACTTGAGATAATGCTAAGCTAAATAAAAAAAAACCTAAACAAACAAAAAGAAAACCCCAAGCTCTTACCCCTGATGAGTTCAGTGCCCTGCTTCCTCTTGAAGGTTTCCTATTCTCATGCTGTTCCAACTCTTGACTTTTTTTCTTTCCTTTTTTTTTTTTTTTTTTTTTTTTCTCTCGCTTTCCCTGCCGACCTCATGAGGACACAGTCACCTTCAGGTTTAGGAAATGTTCCCTTTTCTACAGCTGCCTACTCAGTCATGCTCACATGGAGACTAGAAAACTGAGACAGTTGTTGCCCCAAAGTGTTTGTCCTTGGCCAGAGGTTGTAGCTCCATCTGGCTTGCTGGAAAGTGCTCCCCTTCCCGATGGGCTGTGATTTATGCTCCAGCATGCTGACGTGTGTTGAAATTGGCACCTGTTTGTGCTGATACCCAGGGCTGGGAGTTGGAAATTCAGGACATATATCTTCATGTCCCCTTCAGCCATTCTTGCTGCAGGAGCAGCAGTCTGGAAAGGAGCTGTGCAAGGTGTTAAGCAGGGATGGCTGAAGGAGTTAATCTGCTGCCTCACTGTAATATAATAGAAAGAAAAACATGCCTGTGGGGCTAGTCCATTTTACTGTGTAGCTTCAGCTGGTAATTAAAAAGAAACAGTTCAAAATTAAGCAATAATATGAATAAAACTCCAAATTAAATACACCCAGGACAGGTTGCATTTTTCAATGGGTGGATGCTTAGCATATCATGAAACCAGCCTTTTTAAAAAACTGTCTCAGGCTGGGTGCCTAAAACCAGGAGTTCCCAAGACTCTCAAGAGTTTTGCCTTTTTCCATGAGGGTGCCCCTTTCATTGCAGCTCACTCGTCACTGAGGCCAACTGGTACACTCTGCTCGGGGCATGTTCCCACATTCCTCCTGTTACGGTGGAGACAAAAAAGTAAAATCGAAACCCCAGATGGGCCTGGTAACAATTTTACTTGCGAGTCAAGAGCACAAATGTGGTTTCAGGTTCTTGGGAAGGATTTGACATGCCCCCTTTGAAGGTGATGATCCCAAAAGCAGGGACAATGTGCCCATTTAAGGTGGAGGAAAGCGGTAGTGGGCACTGCCCTTTGGGCATCCTGCCAGGCATCAATTTGGGGAATGCAATTGCTGAGCAAAGTAGCGGGCTGTGACCTCGTCTGTGCATAGATCAGGCAGCTGGCTACTCTTAAATAGAGTGGTGCAACCAAGCACAGTGATAATTTTGAGGTAAAGGCATGGGGAGCTGGGAGGTGGGTGGGAAGGAGTGATAGGAGAAGAGGTATTTTCAACCACAAGCTCCCCAACTGGCAGATTTCCAAAAGATGGGAAGTGTTGTCTGAGAAAAGCTCACCCTCCGCTCACCTCATTTCTTACATTCTTTCCCAAAGCATCTGTTACCAGACACTTTTGGGGGGTGTTGGACTTATCTGGGGTGACTGCTCTTGTTTCAATGACACCTTCAGAGCAACGTGCTATAGCCCCTGCGGCATCTCTCCTGGAGCACTGCTCTTCTCCACAAACCTTCTCACAAACTTCTAGTGTGCGCAAAACTTATGTTACGTGGGGGGATTTCCCTGAGGTTGAGAGAGCGTTTGAGCTTCTGAATATAGGGGTTTGCTATTGACTAGTAAGTGGTGAGATACCCACAGGACAGGAATAACTGAGTGGAGCCAGAGGCCAAGCCTGGCTTGCTGGGGTGGTGGCACAGGAAGGAATGGCGGGGGACCAAGGGGTGTGCAGGAGCCAGGCTTGCAGACAAGCCCAGGGCATCACCAAATAGGCAGCAGGGCCGCGTCCAGTTTGTGCTACTGGACCACTGCCTGCTTTGTCTGGGTGAGAAATGTCTCTGCCTTCCTCTATGCATGTGGGTTTCATGTGGTCTGGAGGTGCCACTTTAGACAGCCATCATCCGGTATCACACAGTCCATCTCCTTTCTCTTTTTGGAGTTCGGTCCATTCATGGCAGTTGAGCACTCCAGCCTTTTGTCCCCATAATGGTCTTTCCGACATCTTTTATGAGTCTGTTTAAAATGAAACCCAGTTGCCAGCTACTCAGCCCTGGTAGAACAGTTATTCCTCAGCCACAGATTAACGAGGGGTGTAAAGAAAGAAGCAGAAGGAAACAATTTGCACCATCATGTCTGGCTTGATTAATATGGGATTTTTAGGTTACTGGTAGGCATTTCATATGCAGTGTTTTGTTGTCTAGCAGGTTAAGAGACCTCTAAGTCACAGAACTGAACAGCTGAGGTGAGTTCCAGGGAGAAGGCATTTTCTTCTGAACCACTCTTGGATCAGCTATAAACAAAAATAATTGTCTCCCTTCAAGAGTGCAGTCTCATGCTAGAGGTATGAACTGAGTTTACTGTCTGTTTACCTTTTTGTTGACAAGATCTAAGACTGCAGTCCAGTAGTCTAGCCGGTGCCACTTGGACCTGCAAGCCGTCACTGCTGGGCAAGGTATTGGTTACTGGAACTTGTTGCACTTAAACCAGAAAAACACTCAAAGAATCAGACTGCTCAAAGCATAACTCTTTTGGTGCAAATATTTAGCCTCTTAGGTAGGTTTAGTCATCAAAATTAATCTACTGAACTCAGTACAACTGAGAAACTAGACCTATGCAAGCATACTGGATGCAAGTAAATCCTGCATACAAAATCCACAAAAGTCATACATTTAGGCTGCAAATTTAACAGAGGTAATTCTTTCCCTTCCAGTGTTACAGTTTTGATTAAGTTGCAAATCCTGCCTCCCATTATTTCTTAATTTATTTGCCTAAGCTTGACTTTGGGCATTGACCAACAGTTACTGCTTGCTTACACAGTTACTGGTCAGACATCAAGCTGAGTTATTGGCAAAAGAGACATGCTGATGATGCGGTGAAGGCATTGAAACTAAAACATCCTTCTGCCGCGGTGTGGTGGTTCACAAAAGGGGAAAGGATGGAAATTCCATATCAAAGCTCTTTTTTCCCCCTCCCTTTCTTCTGAATTAATCTGGACTCTAAGTACCTCTAGGAAGTAACACAGTTCACTAAATTTAGAAAACATTTCAGATCTTACCCTTCTTCCAATAGTGCCTGTGGTATAGCTGCTGCTGACTTCAGTTTACGTATTTAAGACCTTGTTTTGGGGTGGTTTGACCTATTTAAGGTGGATGTGGTATTTATAGTATATGTATTGGGAATGATACAATGTTTTTAAAGTGCTGTCAAGACAGAAAAGAACTCTGTGTTCTTTGTTTGTTGTCTTAATAACCTTGTGGAAGGGAAGACTTGTATCCAAGAGCACAAACTACAGCTAGCTCACCTATTCTATCAGGTAACCCACCAAAACCCCGAACAACTGCTCTCCAGGCTCTGAGTTAACGACCTGACCGCCCCAGCCCTGCTGAAGCCAGGAACTAGGTGCAGAAGTAGTAGTATGGTTGGGTCAGCCCAGGGAATGCGTGAGAGCTGCTATCAACCAGGAGTCGTTCTCTGGCTTGAGAAGGCAATCTTGGGGCTGAGGGAATGGGGGTCTCATGCACATTGCAGTGTTTTCTGTCTAGAAATTGTTTCTGTTGTTTTTGAATGCCTTGATTCAGTCAAAACACAGAGAAAATAAAAAAATTACTTTTGCAAGGGCAAGTTCATCATGGAAACTTTGCATAAAGAGAAAAGTCAGGGGGCTGAAGTCAAGCTGTTGGAAGTCAACTTCAGCAGGAGTTTTGGCCATGCAGGGCTGAAGGCTGGAGCCCTAATCTCCCTGCAGCTTTCTCAGCGTCAAGAAAACCAGTCGTAGTCCTGAGGCTGCACATTAGTAGCGTGACTGCTCTGCAGCAGGCCATGCCTGCGTGTCACTGTTGTGGCTGAGCCGGTAGGATAGGTGGTGGTTAGGGGTTTCTCCAAGCGCCTCGGTCAGATTCAAACTGTTTTATTAAACTGGTTAATTGGCAGTTTGAAAGGGAGGGGGAAAAAGCGAGGTCCTTAGGTCTCCCTGGTCAGTGCCAAGCCGCAGACTGTTAACTACTCCTGCCTTTCAGAAGCAATAACTGTGGGTTTGGGGAACATATGGAACCAACTAGCCGAAAGGCTTTTATGAGGAGCTTTAACAGGGGGCACGGTTTGTGAGCAGAAATTCCAGTGGATGAGTTAATAGTTTCACTTTCCTTAGCTGTCCCTTTATAGGAACAACAACAACAAAGTCGGGCATGTTCCTCCCACAGCCCCGGCTGTACAATGTGCTGATGCATCCAGGATTTCGTTTGGACACTGGGGGAGTCCTTTAGTAGATCCCCCGGGAACTGTCTTTTTGGAGCTATTTCCTGATGCTGACCTCATTAGGTGAGTTTCACAGCTCACTAATTCCTAGCAACAGCACAAGAGATTCAAGGAGAGGGGAAGCCCGTCTTCTGGAAACCAATGGAACTGAACAGATTTGGGCAAACACTTTTATTGCTTTTCATTAATCTGGAAAATCAGGGACTTGGGTCTTTTCTTTTCTTTTCTTTTCCTTTTCTTTTATTTTATTTTCTTTTCTTTTTTCTTTTCTTTTCTTTTCTTTTTTCTTTTCTTTTCTTCTCTTTTTTCTTTTCTTTTCTTTTTTCTTCTTTCTTTTCTTTTCTTTTCTTTTCTTTTCTTTTCTTTTCTTTTCTTTTCTTTTCTTTTTTCTTTTCCCTTTCCTTTCCTTTCCTTTCCTTTCCTTTCCTTTCCTTTCCTTTCCTTTCCTTTCCTTTCCTTTCCTTTCCTTTCCTTTCCTTTCCTTTCCTTTCCTTTCCTTTTCTTCCCCCCAAGTCAATATTTTGACCTGAAACTGTAAATTTGATTTTCTATTTGAATACAGAGAAGGGTAACAAGAAAAGAAGAACCTCTGAAGAACTGGATTCCTCAATATTTATGTGGCAGTTTGTTTTGAACCAAGCAGGAAAATAGACATTTCTTTTGCGGAATTGGAATTTGGGCACTGACAGGACATAGTCACTCAAACGTTTCCAGTAATGCTTGTTTAGTATTTGCATTGTGGTGGCATGTGTCCAAAAGAGAGAGCAAAGGAAAACAATAGTTGCCTGCTCCAAAGCTGACATCATAGTATGAAATTTAAGTACTTGTTTTTGTGGTATTGTTATTAATCATGGTTCTATGCTGGGGTCATCCTTTTAGTCCAGCTACTGGAGTCCCGTGAATGCAGTGTTTGTAGTTCAGCCTTCATAAGTTTAGGACTGGAAAGTTACTTCTCCCCCATCACATAAGAGTGAAATTTATCTGAGCACCAAATTTTGGCCTGAGAGTTTTCTCAGAGTTTCCTTTCGTTCTCAAGTCTCCTGTATAGCAAACACACCAGAACACAGGTCCGTTTGTCTTCAGCTTAATACAAAACGTGTTTCTTCTGTTGTAGTTCCTGAATTTGTTGTCTATTTTATTAGCAATATATTTCATAAGAAGGTTTGGGACTGCTGAACTATTTTATCTGGTAATAAGGTTTCCTTGTCTTATTTTACAACAGCCTCTTAGATGCCCCCTTGAAGCTGTTCTTCCATTGTGGCACCAATTGGGACCTTAGTCAGATGAACCGAAGAGATGGACCTGGCAACCTTTCCACTTGGTTAGAAATCCATAGTATTGCCTTCTAGACAAGCTGATAGGCACAGAGTTCAGCTGCTGTCAGTTTGTCAGAAATTGATTTCTGACAAAGCATGTGAGCATTCAGGATAATAAACCAAAGTCGACTTACCTGTGCAAAAGTATTAAAAATGTAGAGCTGAAAGGATAGAGCTAACTCTGCATCCTTGAGCTGATGTTCAGTGATGATCATGGCAAAGAATCCATGTACTGAATAGCATCTTAGAAAAGTAAGCATCTTATTTCTTCTTTCATGCCATTCAGGACCTTATGACCAGAAGACTTTACAAGCAGCAAGGCATGATGCTGTATTTGATGAGGGTTAACTTGGTTTTTGTTTTCTGGACTTTTTTTATTCTCTTCAGCTAGGGACAAATGCCCATAAGATGGATAAGTAGAAATCTGTCCTGCACAAAGCCATGATTTCTCCTCTTTAGCTATCACATACAACACTAACATGTTGCTGACCTTCAGGAGCCTTCAAACATCCAGTCTGAGTTACAGACTTGTGGCACAATAAAACACAATAGGTGAATGTTTGTGAGAGTACCTTGGAAGAAGTGGCATTTTTATCTAGCTTTTCTCCCAAAACCAAATACAATGAACATGATTTCTGGAAAGGCTCAGGTGTTCCTAAGCCCAGTCCAAGTACACGTCTATTCACTTCCCCTCCCTATTTGAAAAGGTGGCAATGCTTTTTTAGATTTACTTGCCTAAAACCTAAATCTCATTAAAATCTCACATAAAATCAAACCTCCAGCTCTTCCGTGGGCTTGCAAAATGGAGTTCAAACTGTCCCAAGGCAACTTGCACAGCTGGTGATACCAACACTTTTATGCAACGCCAGCCTTGAGAACCAATGCAGTTGTGTCTTCTTGCTGTATATGAGGGGTTTGGAGGTTTTCTAATGTTTCATCTTTTTGAAGTTGAACGTTAAACGCCTTAAACATTCAAGTTTATTTATATGTGAGGTAGACTTTTGTAACCCATTGTCGTGGTTTCAGCTCAGTCGGTAACAAAGCGCCACAAAGCCGCTTGCTCACCCCCCACCCCCACCCCTGGCCACGTTGGGATGAGGAGAAAATCCAAAGGCAGGCTCGTGGGTCGAGACAAGGACTGGGAGGGATCACTCCCCACTTATGGTCACGGGCAAAAGACAGGCTCAACTTGGGGAAGAAACAAAATCAATTTAATTTACTACAAATCAAATAAAAAACAAGGGTATTAGGAAGGGAAACCAAACCTCAGAACACCTTCCCCCCACCCCTCCCACCTTCCCAACTCAGCTCGGTTCTTCCTACCTCCTCCCCCCGGTGGCACAGGGGAACAGGGGATGGGAGTTGAGTCAGCTCGCCACACATTAT
>VYZV01013290.1:203882-231766 GCA_013401275.1 Pandion haliaetus | reverse complement strand
GGGTCCGACATTTTGGCGCGTCCGACATTTTGGGGCGGCAAATTTTCCAGCAGCTTCTTAAAGGGGCCGTCTCTGCAGCCCCCCTCCCCTGCCACCAAGGAAAACCGCGCCACACAAACCCATAACACCCATGCATTCCATTCACGTGTGACTCCTGGCTCTGTAATCCACGTAGGCATGTGGGGGGGAAATACTGTTTGAGTGTCAAGGTAATCAGTAAAGCTGTTAGCTATGGTCTTCACTGGGCTCATTTGGTCTCTAATCGAGGGCTGCGGTGAGCTTGCACGAGTGGCAAAGGTTGGTCTCTCGAGATTTGGTTGCAACTGAAGTGCCCAGGATCGTAGAGGCAAAAGAGCAAAGGTTAAAGCGATGCAGCAGCACAGATACTGTTGGGTGGTGGTGAGAACAGTTGGCACAAACATAAGAAACAGCCCAGTCTTCTTCACCAAGAAATGAAACTTGGGGTTCCTGCAGACCTCCCCCCTGCGGGGCATCCCTCAATTGAAGTCACCAGTGATGCAAGAGCTCTTCCTTGTCGCATCTCTGCTGCATCCCCTCTGACCTTCCTGTGGCAGAAATGACTGGTCCAGCCCCCTTATCCTGGATACAGCCATAGTCTGTGCAAAAGAGCTCCTAAAAAGTCTGGAGCAGTGGTTCCTGGCACTGTGTAGGATTGGTGGTACCTGTTCTCTTAGGCAGTAAAACAGGACCCATAGGTCTGCCTTAAGGGCTTACCTGGTGTCTCCAAACACGCAGATAAAATCTGTGTGTTGGGCTGCTGCTTTGCATAGGAGAATGTCACCGCTCAGCTAAAAAGGCTTCCTCCTGGCATGGTGAAAATCCCTTTCTGTTGTCCATGGTTGATCAATCGCAAATGGGGGCCACAGACAGCAAAATGGCTTTCAAAGCACACCAGTGTGAGGACCATAAATTGTGCGAATAAAAGTGCACTTTCCCAGAGCCAACAGCATAACTTCCCATGGCTTCCCAGAACAAATACTGTCTGCTATATTTATTAGGTGGGACTGTGTATATGCAGTCGCTCTAAGTGTGTTTATTTTGAAGTCATCAGTTGTTCAGTAATCTCAGGCACCTCTGGGAGATTTAACTCAGGTAGAGGTTTAGGCTGAAGGTTGTGGGGTCACTGATGCTAAGATAGAGAGAAGGAAAGGAAACAGTGTTGTTTTTGTGGCATTATCTGAACAGTAAGGAAAAATAAATTCAGGTTTTAAGATGGCTTTAACCTGACTCTGAAGGAAATGGTCTACAAATCCAGCCAACAAGCAGGAGGCTGCAACAAGACCTCACTTCTCTTTAAGTTTCCAGTACCTAAGGGGGCCTACAAGAAGGCTAGAGAGGGCCTTTTTACAAGGGCATGTAAAGGTACAAGGGGTAGGACAAAGGTTAATGGCTTTAAACTGAAAGAGGAAAGATTTAGATTCAATGTAAGGAGGAAGTTCTTCCCTGTGAGAGTGGTGAGGCACTGGAACAGGTTGCTCAGAGAGGCTGTGGATGCCCCATCCCTGCAAGTGTTCAAGGCCAGGTTGGGGCTTTGAGCAACCTGGTCTAGTGGAAGATATCCCTACCCGTGGCAGGGAGGGTGGAACTAGATGATCTCTAAGGTCCTTTCCAACCCAAACCATTCTATGATTCTTTGAAGTTTGTTTTGAGCTGCCCGACCAAAACCCATGGTGGTTATGGCTTGATTAAGCAAGACTTCTCTAGAAAGCTGTTTAAGTGGTTACAGTTTTCCTTTAGCATATTCAAGTGTTTGAGTGTCTAATTTTAACTTCCGTCCTAAAATAAAATCTCTTGAGTTGCTTTTCAGGCAGTAGTTTGAACCCAGCAAAGAGCTCCCCCGCAGTGGTAGCAGCGTTCTGGAGTTCGCTTGCTGGTGGCCAGCATCACCGCTAGGTCCCAAAGCTTCAGGACATGAACGTCCTGACACTAATGAAATCTGGGGTCTGGTGCATGGGGGTCCATCTGCTGTTGTAAACTCCAAATAACTCATTCTCTCTCATGTGGAGTCTTTGGCATCTTATAAGAAATGAACTCATACTGTGGGCTTTTCTGCAGCCAGGCATTTATTTTCAAGGAACATATAGGCAATTTTCTGTAAGACGTCTAACCCTCTGCAAATGTGACTGAAATCAGCTAATAGGTTCCAAATTTATTAGGAGGAGACAGACAGACAGACCCAGAGCATTAATGAACAGGACTGGTTTCCCCAGGAAGCCAGAATAACAAAAAAAAAACTCAGACAAACAAAAAAGGCATTGGGAGTAAACAAAGGATTTGTTTATCTCTTTCTTAATATTTTGTCATAAAACACACTCTCTTACCTCAGGGTTTGTTGGTGGTTTGTGTATGTACATGCCTGTGTGTACACATATTTTTGCATATAAAAATCCAGCAACATCTATTTTTTTAAAAATCAAAAATTAGAAGGATTTTACTAAAAGCATTTTGGGAAAAGCTCTGCTCTCAGTTTTTCTGTCAACATTTTTCTAAGCTTTTATTTTTATTAGCCAAAATATTTAGAATCCTCAGGAAATCCTGGGATGAACCATTTCCTCTTCGAGCTGTAGCCCTTAGGAGAAAAAGAAAAAGCTCAGATCCTTTCAAAGGTTAGAACTTTCTCAAACATTATTTTTTGCATATTTTTTAAATTAAAGAAAAACTAAGTTAGGAGGATGCTTAACTTCAGGCTATGGTCCTGGCAAAGATTGATCTCCTTGTAGAAAAGCCTGAAGAGACCCTTAGATCTGGGCAAGGAAATCTTTTAGGATGGGATCTCTGTGGGGAACTGATTGCCAAATCGAGGTATAACAAGTTTGGTTGAAAGATCATTGTTATAATTTTTAAAAGTAAATTAAAAAATAACATTTGCTTTTCCTCAACCAATTTGTGTATGTCAGTTAGCATGTAATAGCTTTGTATTAAGAGGCTGTTAATGCCCTGGAGATGACGATGATGGTATTATTATTATTATTGTTGTTATTATTAAATCTCAGATCATATTTGCTATATATCTGAGGTTTTGCAGGAGTAAATCCAATTGACTGTTTCCTTCAGATAAACTTTGATGGGAATCATAATTTAATACAAAGTTCCATCCTGCAAATGCCTATGTACATTGTTAATTCTAAACTCCTCTGGGGTTCACTCCTTGAAGTGGGTTCAGTTGCTTGAAGTTAAGAAGGTGAGTAAGAATATGTGTCGCAGACTGCAGCCTAGCTGGGCCAGCTGGAGCTCAGCATGGGTTACTTTACCCAGATTTTGAGATGATGGTTATTCTTTAGGATGGATAGGTCACTGCTGTTATAAATGAGAGAAGCTGAAAATGTGGTGAAACATGGGGATGAGGGATGCAGGAGTCTTTTCATGAAAAATGACACATCAATATAATTTTTCAGAACTCTGAATTTGCAGTCACTACATATCACTTTATTTTAGGAAAAGTGCATTTGCTTATTTATTTGTGACAAGGTTCTCGGAAAACTGAACATAAAAAGCCCAGACTTCATGGTTCAGTAACTGGTATAAATTACTCCCATGGTCTGTCACAAATATATAAAGATTTGTGATAATTCATGTGAAATTTAGTAGCCTTTTTGATAATGCAAGGAGAAAAAATCATCTTTAAGGACAGTAATTTTCTTGGTAACCTGAATTTATGTAGTAAAGAATGCTTCTGCTTTTTTGGTATTTCCAGGTTTGGGGACACTCCACTACTCTGCTGGGACAGTGATACAATTCAGTATCTCTGTTTACTTTGCAAAAGGGTGGGTGAAGGCAAAAAGACTAAACGAGGGAGACTAATAATGAATTTCCTAAAGTTTCTGCTACTAGAAGCATGCAGAAAGTCCCAATACAACAACTGTGACTTCAGAAGTTCAGAAGATTTTGATTTTTATCACAAACCATCCGACTGAGTTTGGGCTTTGGATTTAAGCTAGCGGACAGAAAACAGTCAGAGGCAATAGAAGTTTCCTAATTTAGGGGCTTTTTCATTCCAGTGTCTCTCATGTAGCCAAGTAGTCATCACAGGTAGCCTAAAAGTTCTCAGACCATGACCTCTGAGCAATATGTATGTGTTGTGAAGTTATACTTTATGTGGAATATCAAGAGTTTTATAAAAAGGTCTTCTGCTAGTAGGGAACCTTGCATCTGACTCCCCTTCCAGTTGGGAATGCCTAAACACCAGCCCTTGTTACTGTGGGCCAGAATGGGTCAATAGACTTCAGGTGCAGGAGAGTTTTTCAAAGTTTGGCCTTTGAGGCTTTGCTGCTTTAATTCCTAATACCTTTTAACATCTCCCCTGTTTTTCTTGTCTGTGTTTCTACAGGTGCTGTTTGCTCTAAACCAAACTCTGCTCCAACATGAAAGCCTCCGAGCAGGTAGTTTGCAGGCCCCATATACCACTGAAGATCTCATCAAGCATTATAACTGTGGAGATCTGAATGCTGTCATATTCAACCATGACACTTCTCAGGTAAGCAAAAGTGTTGCAGATGGGCCGGCTAATTGAGAACAGCTGTTTTAACAGCAATGTCCCAGTCATCACTTGATACTCTGTCTCCTCTTTCCTGTCTTCCTTTTGATGCCCTGTGTTTTCTTTCCACATGTGCCTCGTTTGCCTGGTGAGAAAGTGGGGTTTCCTTGGAATTGCTTGCACTCTGGAGAATCAGAGAATCGTTTAAGTTGGAAAAGACCTTTAAGGTCATTGAGTCCAACCGTTAACCTAGCACTACCAAGTCCGCCACTAAACCATGTCCCTAAGTGCCACATCCACACGTCTTTTAAATACTTCCAGGGATGGTGACTCAACCACTTCCCTGGGCAGCCTGTTCCAATGATTGACAACCCTTTTGGTTCAGAAATTTTTCTTGATATCNTAGGAGTGTGCCTGAAAAAAAGTTAATTATGGATGTTTGTGGGGCTGTTGAATGTAGTCCCCTCATTAAGGCGGGGGGGGCGGGGGGGAAATCTTTGTAATATTTGAGCTTATATATGAGGAGGAAGTGAACCTTATGTAAATACTCTATAAAGTACATGTCATAATTCAATAATTTTGTATGTGTCTCAGGCAGCCCTTCAGTCTCTTTATCTTTGTTATCCAATGCTATTAAAAACTCTCAATGGGGCAGAAATCTGCTTTCCAGACCTGTTTAATAGTTCATGGCAAACTCTGAGATTCTCATTTAATACGTGGGTTCCTCTTTCTCCTTTCCCGTTAATTCCGTGGAAACTTGGTCTTTGGATGTCATCTCCTGCCTCTCTGTGGGAGACCTCAGCTGGTCCGAGGGATCAGAATGCAAGTTTAACGTTGACCTTGAGCAGATATCTATGTAGCCTTGAAGAGACTGGAGAGTCCTGAGAAAAGCTAAGCAAACAAGTCCAAGGAACTGTTAGACTACTGAACACAGTGATAAGCATTCTAAGGGTTGGCAAACAACCTGGCTTTGACCAGAGCATGAACAGCGCGTGGTCAACAATTGTATTGGCTAGCTGGCATGTGATGTGAGAGTGGATTGGACAAAAGTAGAATGGTAGAGTATATAAAAAGGCACTGCTTGAAAAATAAAGTGTGTGATTGCTGCAACTGGATATTCAGTGTCGTGTCCGTCTCTACAACGACACCTCTCCTTTTTTTGATAAATGTTCCCAGGCTCCTGTCTCAGGTGCAGTGACTGGAGGGGACCTGTGTAAACTTTGGCAGCCACAGTATTGTGTATGCTTTGCCAATGAAACATTTAAATCATGATAGTGGTTTACCATTAGCAAATGCAAATCAAGGATAACTGTGACTTCAAGAGAGAACTGAGATAGAGTAAGCTCAGTCTGTTGATTGAGGTAGAGGGCTCTGAGACATTTTATCTTGCCACCACTATCTTGAGTTGCACAGGGCTCTGTGGATCACTTCTTTCTCAGAGGAACAGTTGGGAAAAGCGAGGAGGGCCCCAGCCTAGCTGTAAGGTAGCAAAGTCTCCCAGCCACACTCCACAACATGGGTGTTTCCCCAGAGGTCTTGTATGCCCCTCTGAGAAGTTTCAGGTAGAAATGTAAAAGACACCCAGCAGCAGCTGGAGCTTCTCTTCCAGGTCACCTATCACAGTAGAAAGAGTGGCTGATGGTAATGAGTGGGATAAAACCCCTTTGCTGTCCCAGTTAATCCAGTCCTAGAAAGCAAAGCAATGTTTTAGTGTAACTAAACAGGATATAATGGGAGGGTTAATGTAGCAGTACTGAAGCAGAAGTCTGTGTGGTACCAAAGCTGCCAGAGCTGTTCATTCTGGACAGCCTTGCACTGAAAAGTAAAGGGAGAAAGCAACTCAGATATGAATACACCTCTGAAGATGGTGTGTGTTGGAAAAGGTAGAGAGCTCGTGACTTTAGAAGATCCTGGAGAAGTCAATGGTTGTAACTATTCCTGCAATGTCAAGGCACAGCACACGAGATAAACACATAATGATTTTGGAGAAATAACTCTTGCAAGGTGTGGTTGTGTATGTGCCATGGATGCAAAGAAAGGACTACTAGTAGGTAAAACCATGAAGACAGTTCTGGCATCTGAATGTCCTGTGTCATCTTTTAATCTCTATCAGTGTAATTTCTCCAGCAATAAAGCCTTTGTCCCTGAGACAAGTCATGCCCGTTCACACTGGTTGCATTGACTCACAAACATCTGTGATTTGTTGACACAATGTCCTATAACAGACCTGTGGGTTAGACTTGAGAGGAACAGATTGCTGTAAAAACTTCTTTATTTCTACAAACTGTTGGATCAAATGTGAGTTTAAAAACAGTGTTAAAGAAAGAAGAAAGGAGCCAGTAACCAATCAGAGTTCAACCACTGGTGTTAGTCATGGTCCCAGAGTGCACGCAGTTGATAGAGATTATAACACTTACAGGCCATGGAAAATTAAAATCCCTATATGTATACTAGTCCCTGCAGAACTCTAAATGTTGTGGAGTATTTTCCTCTCATGGGTTGTTGTTTTTAATTTGGGTAAAGAGGTTTTTTGTTTGGTAGTGTTTTTATAAACCAGCTTTATACAATTTATTTTTAATTGCAAGCAGAACCAAATAGAAAATTAAAACCTAAAATAAACTCCCTATTCAGGTCAACTTTTGCCAGTTGTAGAAATTCCAAAGTTTATTCTGTGTGTTTTTTGCAAGGATGATAGACTCTCTGCCATAGAGAGTCTTTGCCATTTGGTTACCAAATTAGATTAGCCTGGCTTAAATATTACACATGAAGCATCCCCCATGGGATCGTTCTCTTGAGACATTAAATGCAGGCACAGGGATTTATCATTTCCTGAGAGTGTATTGCAGGTCTCATCAGGTGACAACAAACAATTGGCCTACAAGTGCAGAAAAACTATAAATATCCCAAATGAGATGTATTATCACTTAAACTTCAGGGTAGGTACCCATGCCAATCTTGGGAGACAAGAGTGTCACAGTGTTTTTAGAAGGTGTGCCCATTCCTCCATGATGTCCAACTGCGCCCAGCTCTTCAGAGGTCTGGTAAGTCCTTGGAGCTGGTACCATTAATGCAACTTTGACATGCCACATAGAAAGGAACAAAAGATCAGGAATGGAGTTGTAAGACTCAGTGCCTATGTGAAAGGTGGAGGTCAGGAATTCAGCTCCGTCCGGTGTGTCCAGGGAGACCTGCAGAAGGCTGTGACTCTCGGTCTTTGAGGGTTCATTTGGGGGCTGTTTATAAGGTTGCTAGCGCGGGCTTGTCCCTTGAAGGTTAGTGGGAGCTGTAAAATAAAGATGAACCTGTCCATCAGTTGCCTCAGTTCAGAGCCATTGGTTTAGGTCAATGTAATGAACTGGGAAGTAGCCGAGAAAGTCTTAACATCGCTGTGGGGACAGTGGCAGTGGGGAGTATTTATCTCAGTGCAGTAACTTCCTAAATTCCTCTAACATGAATCTTGGGAGATGGAGCATCTTCAGTAGCTGTCTGCAAGATGCTGAGAGGCCTTCAGAGCAAAACTCATCCTGGAGCGGAAAGAAGGACCAGAAGTGGAAATACTAATACAGTTGACTCGAGGTGTTATGGATTACTTTCTTGAGCCTCTTCAGCCTCCCCTGGGGAGTTTGGGAAATGTGCGGTTTCCCAGCACCAGCCTTGTTGATTCCTGCAGTGTTTGGGAGGAGAGGGCAGAGTCCTTCTGGGACTGAGTCTGTGCCAAGGGGGTGCACAGAAGGGACAGTGCTGGGAGGAAAAGTGCAGGGCAAGTTATTTCCTAGACCAAAGCAGGAGCTTGGGCACCAGGTCAGAGGACAGCTCCTTCGGCACCCAGGGACCGGGACAGGGACAGGACCAGCCTAGGGACATGCTGCCTGCTTTGGGGTTGGGAAGCCTGGCTTAGCCAGGGTAAGGTGCCTGAAGTGGAGGGGTGTGAGCAGGCCCCACATCCCTGACATTTTCCTATCTCAGAGCCATCAGTACTGATGACAGTGGAGGACTAAACAAATCCTTCTCAGTTTCAGTGGTGGGTTTTTTTTTTTTTTTTAATTTTAATTAAGAACAGTGAAAGGGGGAAACACCTCTGCTTTCCTGTGGTTATATTACATTCCTCATTCCTTTCTCTCTCTTTTTCTTAAAGTTTGTTTCCAAGCACCATTTTTCCAAACGTATAAATCCTTATTTAAACTTAATAAAACTTTAAGGGGCTGAATTTACGCAGTTAGACTATGACCCAAAAGTGGAGGAGGAAACATCTCTCCTTCTTCTACAGCCTTCTGCAAACACTTGATTCTCTTGTGACTTTTGCAGTCAAGAGGCTTATGTTAGAGTTTCTGGGCAGAGAGTCAAAATGATAGCAAAGATAAAGTATTCTAAATTAAATTTAGGATAGGCATATTTTCTGCTCTTTCTTCAGACTTTTTTCCCCTCAAAGAAGTCATAGTTATAGTTTCTTTCTCTCCTTTTGAAAAAAGTTCCCTACAAGCAAAAACGCACTGGATTAGATCAGTAGCTTTAACTTCTGTATTCTGTCTGACGCTCTTACAAGGGAATTGAAGTCAGTATGTCCACATGTGTTAAAATATAAAAAATCTGTTAGTACAAAATTAGAAAATTACCTACCTCCAGAGGATACTTTTTCTTACCTGAGACAGCTAAGGAATTGCCTAATGACCTGAAGTCTTGGTGGTGAAGAAAAAATAGGGTACAGAACAATTTATCTTGTATTTTGTTCCCTAAGTCTGATGTAAAGGTCTTTACTTAAACACAAGTTCAGGGATATCTTGTACCAGTTACTTCCTGTGGTCGGTTTTGAGTTGTTCAGTTTTTTTAAGGACAGTTCTGTAAGGCAGATTCATCTTTGCCAGCATGGAATTAGTTGGCTCTGTGTTTCCTTGTATTCCTATGTATGCTTTATGGAGAAGAAAATTGAAAAGCCGAGGCTGAGATTTTTCTCCTTCAACCTTTCCCAAAAACTATACCTGTGGTTTCCAGCTATTGTTTCTCCTCTTCTGTCCTCAGCCATGCTTCTGACCTGAGGAGAGGCTTTTGTCTGAGGAGAAGATGGTTTCTCCTCTCTCATTGCTGATCTGGCATATCAGAGGCCTGCAGCTACACAGCTTACTTTATAGACAGTTTTCTTTAAGCCAGCTTCTACTGGTTGCCTATTTGTTATTTGCTGTCCCATTTAGGGTTAACAGTACAATGCAAGAGTCATACTTGCCACTTATAAAGCATCTTTCATCTAGAGAGCCTTTATGGTTTGTGTGTTAGACTGTATTGAAAGTTGATTGAATAATGGAGAATATTTCCATGCCTTCAGCAGGCTCTGTATGAGTCCCAGTGGGATCAGCCATCATTGGATATCAAAATAAAGAAACCAAGTTAGGCCAGTGACTAACCCAGTTTACAGGCTTTATGCTCACCTGAGTATAATGATCTTGTTGCCAGGAGAGGTAGAGTCTTGGCTTCATCCTACACAGGAAAGCAAGCTACGCAATGAAGTTGCTTGGTGGTCACCACAGCCTGCAGACATGCCTCAACCCCTTTCAGGTGCTCAGGGATCGCTGTGCCTCCTTCTTCAAGTTGTGTCCATCAGAAACAACTGAGCTTTTTGTATAACTTACTAGAATGATGTCACCCATATCTTGAGTTGCCTCAGCAGTTCAAAATCCCATGGATTCATGTGGACATAGGTTTAGTGCCTCACTTCACAATGCAGTTGCTGTTTATAAATAACCAGGTTGTGTTGTGTACCCCTTTAAAAATGTTATCATCCTGCATTTAAACCTGTCCTTTAAGATTTAAGGATCCTGATAATTCTAATTACGTCATTAACTTGCCCTGTTCTTATTCTGGATAAAATACAACTGGATTTCTGGCTCACTTCTCAAATCAATGAGAACTATCTGTGGAATGCCCCAGCTTCAATAACTGCAGAAACACACAGCTAAGACCATTAGGTAGAGTGTTGAATGACAAGAAGACTTAATTTGTCCAAGGAATGGAGTTTTATCTAGGGCAAATGAAGATAAATCCATAAACTGAAGGCACAGCTATTGTAACGTAACGCTTTGGAAGCATCTTATCATTTTCAGCTGTAACAAAGTGCAGGCGAACTGGCACAGCCTCTCGTTCTTCCAGGGAAAATGATTATAGGATTTCCAGTGAAACAAGTGCAAGGTTGTCCCGGGCACCAAGGGAGCCGGTCCCGTGAGTTTCTCATTCTGGGTCCAGGCAAAGGGTTAGTAACGCTTCCAGGAGTGTTTGTTAAAATGGCATTGATGGCAGTCCTGACACTGCCCAGGTGGTTGGTGATACGTGTGCTCATCACCACTTGTGCCCTGATAGTGAGCAGAGCATGTCTCCCACCTTCTCTTCTTTGGGCTGTAGCACAGGATGCTGCTGGAGAGATGTTGCCTTCCCCTAGTTCAGAAGAGCTCCTGATCTGCTGCGGTGGAATCATACTTTCTTTCCACATGCACCTGAGTTACGGCTTTGTGTCTTGGTATATTGTGAGCATTTGGAAGTAAAGAAACAGAAGTGCAGCCAAAACTTTCAGAGCCTAATTTTCATATTATGTCAGAACAGGATTCCAGATTGGAGCAATATTACATTTTGGCTTATGTGTTTCAGAAAATTGGTTACACATCCAGATTGTGAGAATTAAGTCTCCTTGTTGATGACAGTGCTGGGGAAAACACTGCAGAGATTATTTTTTTTATTAATAATCTGGAACATGCCCAGATAATTTTCATGCTACAGGTTTTGCAAATAGGTTTTTGCTTTAAAATTTTCTTTACATGTTTGCATTTAGAGTTGTCTTACCTTGGAAGTTCCTTCCTTCCTCTTTCCAATTTCCATGGAGAATGCAACAGGAGAGGAGAGAAAGTCAAAGAGAAACTGGAACAAGACATTTAAAGGCAAAGATTTTTCTTTCAAAGACTGCTGCATTGTTAGAAAAGGAACATACTCACCTATAGAAAAGGGCTGATTTACATTAAAAACGTTTAAGGATTGTTGACTACCTGTATTTATTAGTAGGGGAATAAACTATAAAAGAGTATGAAAGAGTGGTAAAAACATTTGGAGTTCAAGGTAGTAGCATGCTGCTTTCTGTGCATTGCTGTATGTTTGCTGTAAAGCATTTACTATCCCTTCTTTTTAAAGAGCTGGTTTATGAAGTGTTTCTTGGAAAGACTTGTTCAAGAGAAATGAAAAAGTCTTGTTAGTTTTTTGAACAATATCTTGTGGGTTGAATGTGCAAAATGCTTTTTCTCCCATTGTGTTTCATCCAGAAGATGTATTTGTCACCTCATTATGACAGGGAGGGGAAGAAAGGGGGCCAAGGGGGAAATTTGGTCGTCCTGGCTGACTTTGCAGAATTAGTATTAGACATTATCTGAAAAGTCTGTGTTCTTGTGTACTCCTTGACACGACATTTCTTGGTCTGACATTATTACTGTACATTACCAAATAGCGAACACCGTAGGTCAGGTTCTCCAGTGTAAACTGGTTGTGCTATCTGATGGTGACTTCAGACCTGGATCTTCTATTCTCTCCTCTGGGAAAGTTGCTTGCTGATAAACCCAAAGTCAAGACTTCGATGCAAAGAAATCAGTTTCAAGGATAACTTAATTTGTCTCTATTTCACTGACTTCATCTGAATTATTCCTTATTTTTCCCCTGACTGGTCCCCATTCCATTTCTGAATGCTTTCTTGGAGACATTCTGCATTTTTATGTCTTATACTAGACCCTTCAAACAATCCCACCTTAAAAAAAAAATTAAAATTAGTTCAACAGTCATCATCCAATTTGTTCCAGATGCCAATGTGACTAGAAAGCTTTGGATGGTTGGATTTGGAGTAGCCTGGAATTTTGCTAGGACCAAAGAGGAGGGCAGGGCCATCTCCACAAAGCACTGCCTTGTGGTGTCAGCTCTGGAGGTCTTGTGTCCAGCCCAGCTGCTGCTGTGTTATTAACCAGCTTTTTGCTCCTTGCCAAGTTATGTGATATTTTGCAAACCGTATCTTTTGGATCACACTTGCCTTGGGTTAAAATCATACTGCAAACTTCACATAAACATTCAGACTTTCCCTAGCATCTTACTAAACAGGGGTAGGAAGAAACTCATTGAAGAGCCCTGAACAATATATGTTCAAGTCAACCAAACCTGAGTTTGTACCCACTACTGACCAGCTGTTCTCTCACTGTGTAATAGAAGACAAAATGAAAAATACCTTTGGAAAAAAAATTGTAATACTTTAATAAACCAACCCCAAAACCAAACCTTCTGGCCCCAGTTTTTTCACTTTATTGCCCTGCTTTGCCCTTTGATCAGTATCTTTACTTGGGTGTCATGGCAATATAATAGGTGATGGTTTTAGTGTCAGAACAGAAAAAAAATATTCTTTGTCAAAGGAAACAAAGCATTTGGAAGGGAAGTAGAAAAGTTGAACTTTTCCATATGTTTGTGAGCTCGTGAAAGCTGGCCTCAAAAAAATCCTAATGTTTAAGGGGTTTTAAATGGGGCAGGAGTATCATTGGGTAGTTAAGATTTACCCTCCCCACGGAAACCTAAACCTTTATTTGCATACACTGCAGGCTTGTCATCCTTATTCAATTAATGAACAAGTCCCTGTAATCTGGTCCTAAATATACACTGCATAGTTGGGTGAAGCTTGCAGAAAGGGGGCCGGGATCATTGTTCTGACTGTGTTTTGTTAAGACTTCTTTAATCAAAACATTCATTCAGATAGAGAGGCCGGCTGCATATTTTGGCATCGCTACCAAGGGGAGCAGGGACAGGGTTGGGGTGGGGAGGGAGGCCTTGGGGGAGGGGTTGGTGTTGCTTGCTTCTCTCTCTCTCTTTTTTTTTTTTTTTTTTTTCCCTAAGTGCTTGGAAAGCAACTATTTAACTGGTGTGGAGTGGAAAAACAAATAGAAAACATACACGGAGGTCATGACTTCTCAGGGATTTGCTGAAAGTCTTTTTTAACGGAATAAAAGTATCACCCCCCAAGCTGTTTGTGAGATGCACGGCCCATCCCTGTGGTCTTTCTGCCTTTCCCCACCTTCCCGCTTTTTGAAACATGCTTTCCCTCAATCCAAACGTATGGGAGGAGAAGGTAAAACCAGGCATGGCACACAACTGTCATTTGGCCAGGTGCCACCTGGGAGAACAGCAGTGGCAGGACAGGGTTGGGGCTCCCAGGAAGGGTTTCCACGCAGGTGCTGTAGGGGCTGAAGCTGCAGGGTCAAGGGTGTCCAGGCATTCCGGGGGCTGCAGCCCACCCTGCCTGCAGGCAAGTTTACACTCAGGCCAGCAATGACTCCTACAGCTTTTTTGCCACCTGCAGAGTTGTTTTTTAAAAGTATCATGCACTATCCGTAGAGACTTCACAAGCTTTCGGCCTGCTTTCGCCCTCTACATCATCTCCTATTTGTAATTTTCCTTTTGTTTACAAATTTAGATGCTCCAGGGGCTCTTAGACCTGAGATAGCCAATTTGAAACTCGGTTTTGAAGACCTCCGTTTTCACACTCAAGTTGCCACACCGTGCTGAGAGGTACCCAAGCTAGCTTTAAATAGGGTAGGCCAATTACAGAAAGCTTGCTGGTGTGAGCTGCAATTTATCTGCAACATACATGGACACTGAGCAGTAGTGTGCGTGGGCAGGGATTAGCTCACAGCCAGAAGTGGGTCCCCAGAGCTGGTCCCAAGAAATGTTCTTGCTCTTACACTGGCTTTCCTTGTGCTCTCAGACTTTCTTTCCTCCCTCGCTTCCCTTCAAGAAAAAAGCATTTTTGCTTTTTTTTTCCTTCCAGCCTCATCCAGATATTTTCTGTGGGTTTCTGATGCACTACAATATTGGGTTTGTGAGAAGAGACTCTTCTCCTCCGCTTCATTGCTATTTCCAGGGAAAAGGGTCCAGGCATGCTGCTGGCACAGCTAGCCTTGTGCCTCTTTCCTCTGAGGCAGCAGACGGAGGAAACAATGTTTTGGAAACAAGGAGTTGGGTTTGCTGGCATGGAGGTGTGAGACACACCAACCTCAGCTGCCGCCCCGTGAGCCTGAACATCCCCCCACAGGAGGGGAACGGGGGCCTTATCAGTGCAGTGCAGCCCGGCAAAAGGAGTCATCAGCCTTTAGCTCAGAGAGGATTAGACATGCTTAAGCGGAGCAGAAACACTGGAAACTGCAGCAATGCATCCCAGTTGCACTGAATCGGAGCCAGAAAATAGTTCAAGGTTCGTAAGCCCCTCTCCGTTAGGCCCCTGGTTTGTAAGACCACACTTTCCTCCGAGGGAGAGCTGGCTGTCCCTTTGCCTTGCAGTTTTTCAGGGCTGTTCCCTGCTTTCAGAGGTTTGGGACACTACAAACTCCTGCTAAGCCAAGGAACATGATGGAAAAATCTGTTCCTGTCATTGAAATGCTGAGTTGGTCCAAACCCCAACAGCGTTTCTCAAAGGGCTCTGTGGTGTGGGGATGGCTGTGGCTGGGCAGCATGGCTGGTGGGCACATGTGGGTGGGAGAAGTGCAACTGGCTTTTTGAGGTGCACCCAAAACTTGCAAGTGTCCGGCTGCAGTGAGAGTTGTCCCTGGGGAACTGCTCCGCTTTCTGCAAAGGTGGTGGGAGCAAAACTGGATGAGCACAGACTGGGGGTATGTTTAAGCTTTCTGTGATTTTAAATCAGTCTGAGTCTGTATCTGAGTTTGGTATCAGGATATGCTTCTAATAAACCATTTTAGTGGCCCAAAATCCACCAAACTGACATACCTATCCTGATCATGACCTCCAAAATGTGCTGGATGTGCCTGTAATATATTCTCAAGTCCCATCTTGGGTAGATGTTTGCCCTGGGAAAGGGAAAGGAGTGATGGAACTGACTTATCCTGAAGACCAAAGACTCCTTTTACAGTCCACTCAGGCTTCTAATATATTACTTTAAATTTTGGTGCTTAAAGGAAAGCAATAATGGGTTAAACATAACATGTTTGACCTGGACATAATTTTGCAGAGCTCCTTCCTGGTTTCCCTCTCCCATAACAAGCTGGAAGCCCATCTTCTTGGCAGCTGCCAAATTTGGGCTTTGGGCTAAATCAGATTAACCAGACACTCCCCCTCCTTGGCCAGTGAAGGTCTCCGTCAGGATGGAAATTCAGGAGTGCTGGAGGAAAACCAGTCAAGTCAGCAGCAGTGTTCGTCTATGCAGCAGCCACGTCCTCCTCATGAAGACATTTGCTCTCGCAGCCCATTCACTTTGCATTATTTGAATCCGTCGTATCAGAGGCTGCAGTAAGTGGATATTGCTCTCCCAGGTGCCAGAGGGGTCCATAAATCAGAGGGAACAGGTGTCTTCCAAGTCCAGAGCAGTATATTTTGCAGCACTGCAGTAAAAACCGCAATGCCCTGTCAAGGCTGGTTAACGGGAGGGTATCCTCCCTTCATAAATGAATGATAACTTGAGCTCAGATGTCAGCCTCTGACCCAAGAAGGGCCAGTGTGAACTTAGGGCCATTCAGTTTGTTGGAGGAGCCAGTGGGTTTCGGGATGCTGCTTTGGCTCCCTGGCAGTCCCCGTAAGCTGCGCTGTCAGCTCTCGAGATCCTTATCTTGTGTAGTGCTGTCAACTGTATAAAAGTTCCTGACCTGCGTGGTGCAGGGGAAATCCTTCAAAGCATGATCCCTTACTTGTCTTCTGGCCTCTGCCCACGTAAAGCTCATAAAGTAGAAGACTAATAAAAAGAAACCAATCTTTAACATGCTTAAAAAAAACTTAATGTAGTCAGCGTGATCTGGGAACAGCTCCCTGCTAACAACTGGAGATAAGGATTACTAGCATGGAGCCTGAGCCCTCCTGTCAGGGAGAGATAGATGGGGTTTGTATTGAGGTGCTGGACTGGAACTCAGGAAGCTGATGGCCAACTCTCCGCCTTGCCATAGACGTCCCCTGTGACCCTGGGTGTGCCTCCTCCTGTTTTCTCTGTTTAGCCTGTGAATGCTCTGGAGAGAGAAGGAGAAATAAGGCATTTTTATTATTAAGAGATTCCCCTGCAAGGATTAGTGATGATACAGTGCTTACTTGCGGTGGTCTGGAGTTTGGATGCTGCCCAGGAATTGAGGCTGGAAAGCCATTAATTATCTGCTGATTAGGAGGGAGTGGGAGAGAGGAGTCTCAGAAGCCAAAAGGGTTGAAGAAGGTAGAGGAAGATAATGGCGGGAAAGGTTTTAGGATCACTATATTTTCCATGGCAGGGGTTGGCTTTCCATTTCCCTGTCTCAGCTTCCTCTTCTCCATCTGCAGATAGACTTATGGTTGAAGGCCACCTCTGCCTGCACGCAGGCAAGAAAGGGCATGCAGCCCTTTATTCTAATGTTGGTAGTATTGGTTTTTCATTGACACAGTCTTAAAATTTGAATGCACGTTCCAGAAATAGGCTATCATCAGTGGAACAGAACAAGGCTAAAAAAGGTTATCAGAGGATTGGGAAATGTAGTATATAGAAGTAGGAACAGTAACACTATTCCTTCACATCTGATTGTGATTTGATACTGGACTGAATCTAGAGCAGTTCCACTGTAGCCAATAGATCCGAAGCAGGAAAAAAAAAAGTTAACCAAAGTTGATGGTGCTTACATGTGTCCAAAAGAATTATTTGCAGATACATATTCACACACTCTGGCATCGTGCCTCTGCCCAGGATATTTGTCCAAATATAAAAAATAGCAAATAAGAAAATGTACTTAAATGTAGCCCGGTGTTTTTGAATTTTCAGCTGAACTTTGGCAGTAAGCCCTAAATGTGATAAAAAGACTCTGCACCAATATATTTTGCTTTTCTCTTTTTTTTCATTTCTTTCTCTCTGTCTCTATAGACAAAGCTGACAGCATAGCATAGGTCTTGAGATATAGCTGATGCATTTTTCTAAGCTAAAGTATGTTGTTAGCTCTTATGCTAATGATTGCAGCAGAATCCCAACCTCCTTCCACAAAGTATTTGTGGGAAAAGAGGTTACTGCTGAGCATTGTCTTGGACTTTGGAACTTCCTTTGGGTCCTTCAACAGCTGGATTCAGCCAGTGCCTTGTATGTAACATCAAGTCAGAAAGTCTTGCTGTCCCCATTTTACAGATGGACTTTTGAGAGACAGGAGGAATAAAGCCAAATGCTTCAAAGATACTTAGTGGAGGTTAAGCGCTGAGTTTCCTTTGAAGGTCTAAACCCAAATGGCATGCTTGTGATCATGCAAGAGATTTGTATCGCCCATGGGAACAGAACCATTTTTTCAGGGTAGTGTCATAACCACTCCACAATCCTTCCTCTTTCTTCTTCCTAAAGCTCCCACTGACTTCAAAGGTGAAGAATTATGGCCCACATCCCACAGCACTGTGAGCTCGGACGTGTGTGCAGGGCTTTACCCACACATATATTCCATCAGGGATACTGACTCAAGTAAAATTACACAGGCAGTGTGGAGAAGAAGAAATTTCTGCAAGACTGGGACTTCTTTTTTGTTCTCATATTCTCTTCCTTTAACCTCAAAAGCTTGAGAAATGCAGGGTGTACCTAATGACTGAGTTTGGGGTCCATCTATACTGTCATGGGAGAGCCATAACCCAAAGTAAATAGGAATAGAAAAAAGGAAGAGTTCTAGCTGATTCAGTCAAACAAAATATTCTTTATTTTGAACACCTCTGAATGAAATACATTATTGAGTTTCCATGGAAAATATGTAGTGTGTGCATTTATATACATATAGGAGTTGGTTCTATTCTCAGAAAACTGCATGGCTTGCAGAGACTGGACAGAAAGAATCTATTTGTCATGTATATTCACTACAAAGTGAGCACACCCCAGGTGATGGGTAGCATTGTGTTTTTCTGCTGATCCAACTGCTGCTCTCCTAGATGAACAGCAAAATTAGAAGTTAGGATTTCTCAACAGTCTCATCATCCACCCCACTATAAATTTAAATACTAGTAGCCATATTCACCTATTATCAGGAAGTCAGTCCCTCACCCACTGGCAAAGCAAATATCTCATCCATTCACTCTCAGTTCAAAATAACAAATACCTATTATTAAAATGTTAAAATTAATTTTTACACTGAATGGAAACAATATTTGATAAAGTAGAAGAGAGAAAGTGCATGCTTCTTGTGCATTCCTTAGCCCATCCTTTTAAAACAAATTTTCTCTTTTCAAAAAAAACCCTTGAATTCTGGCTGCTGTTAACAGCTTCCTAATTGCGTGTCACTGTTTCTTGACTTCCTGATCCCTGTCTGGTTGTTAGGAATCCAAAGGGTTTCTTAAATCAACAGAAGCAGCTGTCTCCTTGAAGCCAGGCATGGTGTATGTCACCGACTGTGGAAAGCAACTGCGATACAGGGAGGAGCGGAGGTGATTAATGGGGCCAGTGTCGTAGCTCAGAGTGTGGTTGCACTACTGTGTACAGGAATACTTAATTCAGTCATTTATCTTCTGTCCTCTGCCACACACACAGAGAAACATACATGCATGTTTTATTTTTGCCAGTGATGGAGCAGTCATTAGAAATGCAGGAATGCACAAGGTGCAGCAGGACCTGTAGTTGATGATGTTCTCCTAGAGGTGATGCCTGCCTTTGTCTTGTTCCTTGGACAAGCATGAGAAATGCTGACAAAACCCAGTCCTTGGTTTTAAATTTCTCTCTCTGCCATTGGCAAACTCTTTCCCACAGAAGAGAAAGAAAGGAAGGGAGGAAAAAAAAGGTAAGAAAATGGCTCCATTTTGTGGACTGTATTTTAGATTAGATAAAGAGGAGGAACAAACTGTAGGTTGAATGTGGATGTGGGATTGCAAGTGATGGAGCTGCACAAGCTGAAGAAAGGTGCTTTTTTTCTTGGCAAAGACCCTCTTGGTGAAGGTCTGAACACAACTTCTGTCCTTGGGCTGTCGAGACTTCCAGCATCAGAGCTTTCCCCTGGTTGGAGTGGGATGCACAAAGTCATTTGATCCCCCAGCACTGCTGCTCCTGCTTTGTGTAAGAGCAGGTTGTCCTCACAGGCAATGCCCTATCTTTCTTCCCCCAAAGCATCTTAGGTGATTTGAGACCAGGTGCCATCAGTTCCCGGCCTTCATTTTCCTTCAGCCAAAAGCGGGAAGGAAGAGACTACTCTTATGTGGGTGTTGAGCCTTCAGATGTTCCCAAAAATTTTTACCTTCCGTTTCAGTCTCTGAAGGCTCCCTTGACTCCTGGCTCAGCAACATCAACCCATTAAACACAGAGCCTCAGTATAGACGAGATACAAAGGCTTATGATATGTGCGTGGACCAGCTGATTTACAGCATTGCAGAGGTTATTGCAAGCGTAAAATGGCTACTCATTCCTCATTCTTTATTCCTACAATAAAAATCTCTGTCTGCCTTTCACCAGGAATCAAAGCCACTACATCCTTTGCTGCCATAGCCAGCAGCATTTTACCCCTCCAATGCCGGCAAGCTGCTCCTGTGTCCCTTTGAGACAAATGCACGTTCTTGCCAGACATTGAGGCAGCTTCCTCGTGTATTAACAGGAAACTGGTGTCTCCGATAGGTCTGGCTTAATGGGACTTAGTGTTTGTTGAGTGCTGGCAAAGGGCTAAACTGAGAACAAGGTGCAAAGTGCTTGCATGCTCTGAGGAGTTCACAAGATACATTGGTGAAGCCAAGCCATGCTGGAAAGCCTGGAGGAAGGAATGATTCAGAGTAATGCAACTGAACCCTTAAGGAGGGAAGTGCCGTGAGAAGTACGGTGATTTGGAAAAGCAGGTCAAGAAGTCGTTTGGAAAATCAAAGGTCCAGCTGGTCTGCGGTGCCCAATACGCTGGGGCAGGCCGCCATCAGCAGCAGTATTAACTCCAGCCACATGGGATTCCCTGTCTCAGGACATGTGGTGCCCGTTTCTGTCTCACCCATCTGGGTACAGCCTTTGGTGGGAATCCAGAGCAAGGCCTAGGCTTGTCCTTCTGCATAATGCATGGTGAGGAATCTCTGCTGTTCAGGACTCTGCATGTTAGGCAAGCTGTAGATGAGGCTGCAATGAAAAAGCTTTAAGGAGAGCCACTGAGAAGGTGGAAAGCAGTTCTTTCCCTAAAACTTGCTGAAAGCTTTTGGAAAGGCAGTATGAGCGAAGAGGGTGGGAAGAGACAAAAATTGTTGTGACAAAATCATGTGGCCAAGTGAGAGGGTAAGAGGTGGGCTGAAAAACAAAGATTAAAGGCAAATTTTAGAAAATGAGTATAGGAATTTGGTATGGTAGAAAACCAGAGAAAGCATTAACCGAAGTAACAGAGTCCTTGCATCAAGTATTTCAGCAGAGTGAGTGAGGGATGTTCCCCTTATGGGCTATGCATGCAATATCATTACCGCCGACTCAGATTAACGCTGGAAATCCTGGCAGCTTTACCTGTACCCAGGGACTCAGAAGTCCGAGTCTGAGTTTTGAAGCTTAAGCTGCTTTCCAGTGGTAAGGCACAGAAAATCACCAGAAGGTGCCAGGGTCCTGTTAGCAGTCATCAAACACTGCCCACTTACAGCACTGCTCGCTGCAGGGCCCGTAAGCTCCCAAACTCTCACGGTAGACCTTGGACCCTCACTATGTCAAAACAAGTTGCCTATCCTTATAATCAGAGACTTCTGGCTTGTCTGACCATTATAGCTTGACTCTTGGGTCATTCCTGGGTCTGCTCCCCTGATTCGAATGGTCCTTGAAGTTTCAACCTTTCTTCTGTGCCTGTGAACGTCTCTTCTCACAAAAACAGGGACTGAAGGAGCGGTTCTTGTGGAAATCCCTTCCTCGGAAATACCAGAAATGTTCCACGGATTTACGTGTTGCAATGCATGTCTTCTCTGGTGAGACCTAATAGCATCTAAAGCTGCAAGAAAGATGAGGGGCTTTACCCTGTTTACATCTTCGTATGTCTGGATTTGTTAACCTTTCCTACTTTTTTAACTGTTAAGTTATTAAGAAAGAGCATATACAAGCCAAATCTTGCAGTCCTTACTCAAGTTCACAGTGAACTTGGCTGAGAACAGATTACAGGACTTGTTCTGGTATTAAATAGCCAGTGAACTGTGTTGAACAAGCGGAGAATAAAGGTTTTAGTAACTAACTCAAATGTAACACCTAAAACTACATTCTGCTGAAGGAACAGAAAAAAGTAAAAATTAATTTAAGTTTCATTTAGTAAAATGCCAATTTAACTTTAAAAAAGAAAAAAGTGTGTTTGTTGGTGATTTGTTTTTTCTTTGTAGAATTCCCAGCAACCTCACAAGCTGTAATTCTCTAGTGTTGTTTTGGTTTTGGTTTGGTTTTTTGAGTTTGTTTTTTGTTTTTGTTTTTGTTTTTTTGTATTATAGTGATGCTCAGGTGGTTTAAATAAGGCTAGATTAAAATATCCAGTGTTTGAGGGATTACTTAACCACTGTCACCTGAACTCCAGTCTTTCGCTCCATTTCAGGTTCCTAACTTCATCAACACAACACTCCCACCCCATGAGCAGGTGACGGCTCAGGAAATAGACAGCTACTTCAGACAGGAGCTCATCTACAAGAGGAATGAGAGGATGGGGAAGAGAGTGATGGCGCTTTTAAGGGAGAACACAGACAAGAGTTTCTTCTTTGCCTTTGGAGCAGGTACAGCATGATTTTTTTCTGTTTTACTTGGTTATCAGGATTGGAGCTAAAGTGGTTTGAATGCTTCAGGGTTTTGTCTCCAGTCCTGTGGGAAGATTTCTTGGGGGACTTGCCTTTGAAGCAGAAAGGCTTTTGTTTGTCTAAACCTGCTTCTAAAATGCAGTGAGTTGGTGTAGGAGGTGGGTCTGGATCCAGCCAGGCTGTGGACAGGCTGCACTCCTTGGCTTTCCATCTTACTGTAGAAACGTGAAGCTATTAATGCTTTTCACACTGTTGTGTTTGTTCCCTTCCCAGCCCAACCTATGGGTTGCTTGGGTTATGTTCACACCACGGTTATGTTTATGGCCACAGGTGTAGAAGGTGGTTGAAGTGTCTTTGAATTTGGAAGCCCAGGTTCTGATTGCAGTGACTGTGGGAATACAAACCTTGCTGTGGCATAGGTGCGTGTGCGTGGCTCAGGGTGTTGGCCTGGGGTTTCAAACCTGTTGGGGTTGCTGTAGTTAGACTTTTGCGATGGGTGAGTTAGCTACTTTGGTGGTGTGTCTGTACAGACTGGCTGGTTTGGACCTTGCAGAAATGCATGAGTTATATGAGTAGCTAAGTACTAGCATTTTAAATCATTAAGTAAAAATCCAATGTGTCCTTCTGGCTGTTTAAATTCTGTCCGTGAAATCTGCAGAACAAAGATGTCTGTAGTACTTCTGTCAGTCTGTGGCAGTATGTGCTGCTGTCGTTTCTCTCCCTCTTAATTTTTTTTTTTTTTCCCCCTCTCCAACAGAATTCACATTTCTGTGTGATAAGAGCATAAATAATAACTGCTCAGGCCCCAGTTCAGCAGAATACTGAACACTGACTTAAGTGGCTCTTTGAGCTCCCTTGACTGTAAGGCAGCCTGAGATTGTGCCGAGAAGCAATCTGCTCCTCCTGCTCCCTCTCCTTGATAATTTCTCATTTTTGACAGAACTTTGCTTCTCATCCCATGGCTTTTGCTATGAACTTTGGCAACAACTCACCTTTCGCTACTCACTTTGGTGGGAATTTTGATTAAAGACTGTGGGGTTTAGCAGAGATACACTCAAAAAATAAATACATCAAAATGCATGTATCCAGACTGAATTTTCCTAAACTTATTTAATCTCAAGCTTGCCCGTTTCTTCTGTCCAAGGAGTTTTGCTTAACTGTTTTTACAGTAGGAAAATATATCACAGTGGTTCATAATTGGACAGGGATTCATAAAAAACAGCTTGTCTAACCCATGGAGCAAGGTTTATCAGAGATTATCAAACATCATGGTTTTGATGTAGTCTCCAGTTTTGAAAGTCCCTTAACCAGTATATACTGGAGCTGGGAGGATAAACTGGGCATCATTGCCCACTTGCCCTGCTCTGTACACACTTTTCCTGGGCATCAGCTACAGACCATGGGTTGAGACAGGATCTTGGACTACGTAAGTCATGGATCCAATCCACTGCAGCTATTTGTATGTGCTAATAGCAGAAATGAAATTAAGCAAATGGATACTGAATACACATTGCTTTCTATAAAAAGTCACCCCCAAGTTGTAGGAGGTTTGAGCTTTCATTCCCTGTCACCATTGGAAAGCATCAACCTGAAACTCCCGGGCAGCATCACTTGGGAAAGCTGGCTCATTTAAAGCAAGTCTCATTTTGTCCTTTACTGTCCATTTTTGGTGATGTTGAAAACCGCCTTTGTTGCTGGGTTATTTCTTTTTCCCAGCACTGACTGTAGCAGGACAGAACAGACACATGCAGCCAGATTTATTGAAAACTGGGGCGCGGGAGATGCTGAGGAAAGCTTTTTGTTTTGGGTTCTTTGTTCCAGTATCCCTTTGGCCTTTCCCACTAGAGTGGGCCATCCCTGCAGGCCATCCCTACTTTAAGTACAATTAATTCCCCTCTTCTCTGGGCTGTTTTTTAGTTCTTGCAGTAAGTACTGAGAAAATTTTTAATTCTTCAATGCCAAAACTTTTTTGTGGCCAAAGTGCAAGCAAGTTCATTTTCTCTTATAGTTCAAATGCACTTTATCTCCTGAAGGCTTTTGTCAGGGTTTGGGGGGTTTTTTGGTTTTGTTTTTTTTCATACACTGAATTATAAGAGTGGCTTTTATTGCTACATTTTGTATTTGCATTCTTATATCTACTTGTTGAATTTCAAGGGGTTTTTTTAGTATGTACTTGGGTCATGAATTCAAATTGTTTTCCAAAACCTTGAGGGTTTGGTTTTGCTTTTTATAAAAGTGAAGAGTGTTTTTGATGAAAGTTGAGGCTTTCACATATTCCCATGAATTCTGAAGTGCAAAATTTTAGGAATGCACCTTTGGTTAGGACAGGCATGATAGAGTCTGCAGGAGTGCATTTGCCCTCAGAACAGTGCAAAAGTTATTTCACTTCACTTAAGATTTTGCATATTTAAGACTAACATGATAGAGGGGAAATAATTAGAAAAAAATATTCTGGATAATGTACTCCAGAAGGTTTTGGTCTTGCACTATGCATGTTCTCTGCATTAATCCATTTATTTTGAGGATATTAGAGCTAATGAATGAATAATAATTTAATTGTATATGTATTTTATGAATTGTTTTCCAAATTTCATAATCTCCATCATACTTTCTGGGAAGGGAAGAATTGGATAAAACTGTGCTGGCAAATAAAATTAGGAAAATAAGTATTTTCCTAAATAAGCAAATAAGCCTGTTATGAGAAAAGCACCTTGGAAAAACTTCACCAAATGCAATGTTACGGACTGGGTCTGCTGTAGGAGGGAATCCCAAGTCCTGCACGATGATTCCTTTGGATTCAGTGGCATCCTGTAATTCACAGCTATAACTGAAGCCAAGGGGCTTGGGGACAGGGTCCTACCCTGAAAACAGCCCTCCTGAGGCAGAGCCCTGCCTGGTTCCTGTGGTGGCCTCCCCATGGGGAACCATACCTCGTGGAAACTGCTGTAGTTAGGTTTACCTGGCTTTTGCACAGCTGCATGTAGCAATTGAAGCTCTGTTGTTCTGCCCTCAGTTTGATTTAAGATCCCAGTGCCATGGGTGGCTATTTCAGTAGTGTCTAACACTGAATTAGTATAATGAGCTTGACTAAGCCAGGAGACACTGTGCAGGTGTCTTCGCAAATTACAGTCTGGTTTGGTACAGCATATCCTTCTCAATGACTGCAGCAGTAAGACATCTTATAGAGTCCTCCAGGAGTTGTTCAGAAAAAAAAACAAAACAAAAAAACAAACCATACACAGGGGTCGCTGTGACCAAAAGCAGTAGTTTACAGGATGAAAACAAGGGCTAGCTTCAGCTGTAAAACATAGATGATGATATCCTGGCTGCCTGGTGGTGCAGGTGCCCAGCGCTACTGAGCTGGAGGATGCCAGTACCTGTCAGCAGAAGGTAAGGTCAGTGTTGTGGGCTTGGACTGGCAGAAATCCCTTCTGGGCTGAAACATGCTAGAGTGTAAAGCCCTGTCCCCATAAGAAAGAAAAAGTACTTTACCATCAAAAAAATGATAGCTCATCCAGTGTAAGCTGAATTCCCACCTGGATGGATGAAAACATGTGGCTGGAGGGGAGTGCAGGTGGAGGGAGATGTGGCAACTCCTCTCACCAGATCTAAATAACCTTCACATAAGGCAAGATCCCACACCTTGGTCCCACCAGATCTGGCAGGTCAGGTCACCACTGGAAACATCCGACCGGTTTCAGATGGAAGAGGATCAAAGCCAAGGAAAGGCACCAGAAATAAAAAATGCATGGAAATTGGTGCAGAGTGCCACTGAGGTACAGCAGGAGTCACCCTGGGAAAAGCACTGCTGTTTTTCTGAAGAAAGCTTATTTCCAAGTAAAGCTGTGGCCATTGGGCTGATTGGAATATAGCAGGCAATTAATTTAGTTGTCTGTGCAACTCTGCATGTTTGTGGTCTGGTTATTAGCTATTTTATACATAGAAATTCTAACTTCTTCATCCTGCCTTGCTTTTAAATGAAGGCTGATCAGCTGATAGTTTTTTCAGAGCAAATTGGACGTTTGAGGAAAACAGAATTTTTCTGTTTGCTTCTGAAAAAGCAAGTCCACTTCTTTCAGATGTCAGTCAAAAACCCAAGTTCTTGGTTGTCATTGCTCTCCTCTGTAAACTGGGATTCCTAGTTAAACTCTTGCTATGTGCCATTTAGAGCTGAGCTGCAAAGACCTCGTGGTGCATTGGCGGTTCAGAGTCTGGTATGTAACTGAGCACGAGGCTGTGAAACATCAAACAGACAAGTCCTGGGGATGAAGGGGTGGTAAGGGGACAGGCATTCAAATATCCAAGCTGAGATAAAACAGTTTTTAGATCCATAAACTGAATCAAAGCTTTTTTATGCTGTTGAAAGATTTTTTTGGTGGTGGTGTTGTTGTTGTTGCAGTTGTGTATTAAAAAATTACACAATTCTAAATGGAGCTTTTGAGTTTTCTTCCTTTTTTTTTTTTTAAAAAAAAAGTAGACTTTTCAATAGATTTCCCCCTTCCCCACCTTCCATGGCATTACTTACAATTCAAATGCATTGGAGCAGTTCAGACTTTAAATTTATTCCTTTATAAAACACGTAGAAGTGAAAATAGCCATTTATTCTTTCTACTTTCATTTCTTTCTCCTCTCCAAGAAAAATACAGGCTTTGGGTAAAATGGGACCCAGCTCTATACCCAGCTCTGTACACTTCATTCTTCTCCTGCCAGGGTTTGCCGTACTCAGACTTAATGTGAAAATCTCACCATACCTATATTCACAGTAACTACTCTAGTAATGAGACAGCATTTATTGTTTGTGTAGTTAAATGATATTTTTCAGGTAACAGGCATAGTAATTTTTCCCTTTGAATGAATAAAAGTAGCTAAATAGAGTACTTTCAGGTAAAATTTGGGGGTTTGTTTGGGTTTTGTGTTTTGAAAATCCATCCTGAATTGCTAGGAATTACTGATCCATAATAACAGTGAAGCACCTTAGACCTGATATATACAGGCAATTTATAAAGGTCCATTTACAGTCGAGAGAGAGACACAGCCAACAGTTAAAAAGAGTTAATATTTTGGCAAATAAGACTATACACATGAAGTCAATGGTTAAGAAAAAAAAATTGTTCTGGTTTATTTCATTTTTATGGGCAAATAATTTTCAAGTAACACTTATGATAACAGATGGATAAATTTATGTCTGCAGTTAATTTGAACGATAATTTCCTTGGGATGTTTTACTTACTTGCATTTCTTTCTTTCTCTCTTTCTTTTATGAGAGCTGTCAGTTTTGTAGCTGAGAGCTGGATTTACTGCTTCAGAAATTCAGATGCTGCTCCAGTTCACAATGTTTATTAGCAGCCAAATCAGTATGCTTTAAGGCAGCAGGTTTGGTTATTTAAAATAATAAATATATCATGGAAAATATTCTTTTAGTGCTGAGGGAGAGAGTTGAAATGCAAGTACCACAGCATCTCCCACAGCAAGAGAGGAATCAAACTGTCTCTGGACCGCTGTCCTGCAGTGGAGGAAAGCACACGTTCTCCCAGCCTACCAGGTCCAGGCAACCCCATGTGTCTGAATGGTCAGAGAAGGCCTGATCTGTTGTTCATGGTGTGGTGGTGTTATGGGTTTGTGTGGCGCGGTTTTCCTTGGTGGCAGGGGAGGGGGCTGCAGAGGTGGCCCCTTTAAGAAGTTGCTGGAAGAATTCGCTGCCCCAAAATGTCGGACC